>MU619383.1:4962-57290 GCA_025201805.1 Parasitella parasitica | reverse complement strand
TTTTTTTAGGTTGAAAATCATGGCATGATAATTGTCTGTGTGTTTTCCAAGGAAAGATAAATGCTGTGCTCCCAGGATGTTTTTAAGGATGATTTCAAAGCCGACTTGCTTATTTAGCACTCACACGACCCAATGCTTTGTTTTTGCTCTCTTTTTTTCCCATTAAAAGAAAGCAAAAAAAAAAAATGGAAGCCATTGATGATTATGCCAACGAAAATATTGTTCGTTCTGTTGCATACACAGTGCTCGATCACCGACAACAGCATCATTATTTAGGGTTACTGCCTCTCTCCTCACAGCTCTTGCGTCAACGCGTTCGTCTTTTGGGACCAAGCGACAACAACCCCCAAGAATGGGACAAGGTAGTTCAATGGCAAGAAGACAATTGCCCCAGTATGATTGAATCTCTTTGGTCAAACAAAGGATCTGTGGCCGACGAATTGTATCAAAAGCCAGTCTACTACAAGCGAATGGATGCGAATACGCTTCATGCTCTCATCGAGTTTGCCGAGAAGGATTCGCATCATTTTGTGGTGATTCTATCGCTAGAAGAAGGCGGTGGAGATATTTCTGATATTAAGTATTACAATACAAAGGAATTGACCGAGGAAGAGTGGCTGGATATATTCACAAATTGGTCGAGAACTATTGAGGACGCCGAGAGAATCTTTTTGACAAAGGTGACAAGAAGCAAAAAAGTGTTTAGTACGGGAACTCCTGGTGTAAGTTATTGGTTTTGCGCCTATCCTCATTCTTTTTGAATTGACATGTAATTGAAAATCGTAGAGCACCAAAGAGAATAAGGAAGCTCCTGAAGACTATTGGGGAGATTGGTCTTCTGATGAAGGTTCTTGTCGCAGTCAAAAACTAGCAAGTTCTCGCAGACCTCATCCCCTTAATGCTGATTTGAAAGACTCGGATGATTCAGAAGACGAATATTATACAAGGTGGAGTAAAGATCCTGGAACCCTAACACCCGGCCCTGGTGATGAGAAAGAAGAAGCAGCCCAAACTAGAGCAAGTGGACGTATTTTACAGCCCTTAAGTGCACTGACGGATGAGCGTAACCAGGAGGAATTGGATGAGGAGTATGATCAATCTTATAATCCGTTATTCACTGTGCCCAGCGTGCCCAATTTGATGGATGCTCATACTGCCGCCTTGTCCGAATTAACACAGATGCTTCAAACTTCTCTCCCTCAACACCGAAATAGCAGTAATAATAATAATGCGAACCGTCCTTTTGTACAACCAATGACTCAAATCAACCCTCTCCCTAAAGCAGTATCTCGATTAAGATCAGGTATAGAAGATGTGAATATCGGTGAACAGGAGGAACAGGGCAACGACGACTATGATACCAACAAAAACAAATTTCCTGGTGCGTATCCCGAGTCAGGTACTCAATCACCCGCACGTAAATTATCCAATACAACACACGAAGCCACCAAGGAAGCAGGACGAGGGTTATTTATGAAGAGCCTGAGTGCGCTTATCGGCGCAGCACGCCTTTTAGGCTATGAGGGAAAAGACATTTTAGAAATGGTACAAGAGATTGTAAATCGTTCGTAGAAACATTAAAAGCAGAGTTTTATTTTAATAAACCCATTTCAAAGTTTCGCCATCCTTTTTGTTTTCCACTGTTTTACGGTCCAGGACTTCCAAGACCTTTTGCTTGAGGCCTTGCTTGCCTTGGCGTTCTCTAAGCAAATGATCAAGGACTTGTCTACGGTTTAATGCGTAGTTACCGACGTCAGCAGCTTCTCCAGTGACAACACGCTTGATGTCTTCTTCAGAAGGCAGCATGTATTTACGGTGAGGATATTTCTTAAAATCACGGCTGTTCAACATCTCCAAACGCAAAGGAGAAGGAGCATCAAAATAAGTTTGTTTGATCTTTGTATCATCAATATCGCTCAATTGATTAGGCACCCAGTTTGGTTTGCTACGAGTAACCAAAGTAGCATTGACGCCCTCCTTGAAATCATGACCCTGCAAAAACTTTTGCACAAGATGATATTCCATCTTGAAACATTGAGCAAAGCTCAAAGAAGCGCCGTTACGGATTTGCTGCAATGTAACCTTGAGAGACGTGGGTGACATGCTCTTTAACATACCAAGGGTTTCCTTTGTGAATTCGGTCTCGGGCTCCTTTTCTAATGCGGCGACGATTTCTCCAACTGTATCGTACTTGAAGCAGCGGTCAATCACTTTGCGGGTCTCGCCAGACAAGGAAAATGCAGGCTCGTTATCTAATTCGGCCGAGAATTCCTCAATAGCCTGATTGACAATATCGTGTGTGGCATTGTCAAGCTCGGATAAACGAGCTTCGAGAGCAGGAATGCGAGATGAGGGCACAAAATGAGTGGCAACTCCAGAATACAAGACATCGGTGGCCTTGAGACGTTTACCTGTCAAACCAAGATAAACACCCAATTGGCCATCCAAGCGAGACAAGAAGAAGGAGCCACCCACTTCAGGCAAGAACCCGATTGCAGTTTCGGGCATAGCGAACAAGGTTTTTTCAGTAGCAATACGGAAGGGGGCGTGAACAGACAAACCAACGCCACCACCCACTATTTTTCAGAGCCTGTCAAAACCAAACTCTTTGCAGACCCTATCTCACATCCAACACTTACTGGTAATGCCGTCCATGATGGCGACAAAAGGTGTCTCCAAGGTAGCGATTAAATGATCCAACTGGTATTCATCTTCAAAGAACTTTGTGGCATTTGGATCGCCAGCTTCAGCCAAGTCGACAACAGCTAAATGAATATCAGTGCATTAGTTGACGTGTGGGTTAAAAAATTTCAGCCTAGGACACTATACTTTTAACATCACCCCCTGCACAAAAACCTTTGCCACCACAGCTCTTCAGTAAGATGATTTTAGCTAAATCAGATTTTTCCCACGCCTACATACGCTATGATGAGTTAAACGGCTCCAACGGCTCCAACGGCTCCAACGGCTCCAACGGCTCAGTGAAAAGACTTACCTGAAGTTCGGGTGTCATGGCACGCACCATGTTCAAATTTAAAGCATTCAATTTTTTGGGGCGATTCAAGACAAGCTCACGCACTGCCAAGTTGCTTTTGGAAAGGACTTCAGCCTAAACGACAGTAGAAAGCGTCAATCATCATGTCAGTTTGCAGAATTTCCTTGTTACTATCATTACTTGAGTGGCTTCGACTCCAGAAATTGCGCTAGAAGATACAGTTGACATCTAAGCAAGTAAAGTAGATGCGGTTAGTAAGAGCAACCTATTGCGTGCATAATGTTGGTGAGATCCGTTACACTTTTCAATTGATGTGGTGACGAGAGCCAGTTCTTTGTAATAGCTAAGCGTCTGTTTGCTGACATGTTGCTCAAGGAACGAATAGGTTGTTGCAAAACTCTTTTGTTAGTAAAGATCAATGTAGAAACTGAACGTCTTTCTACAATGTTGAATTGTTTTAAAAGAATGCGACTCATGTATAAAAATTAATATTTATACAAATTACACAGTGGGAAAAAAAATATATAATAAAAAAAAAGAGATGGCTATGTTTTTTTGGCAGCCTATCTCCTTGCTTTCCTTCGATGGGCCCTTTAAATTTTTAGTTCTTGGGTACACACCCCTCGTATCAGATCAATTTTTAATCTTTTACTCTGCCCAATTTATTTGGCATTTTTATACTGCTACCAGCTAAAATCTGATATCTATATGATAATGATAGCAACTCGATACATTTGTATATTATAAAACAAAGTTTGATTCATGCGGTTCATTCCTATTAGAGAGAGGAAGGGTGACTTAAAGCTTTTAGGTGTGTCGTTGTTTATGAATTCATCCGAATCGATGCTATTAGAAAACAAATTCTTGCGTTTCATTGTCTCTAATCTCTTTCATACAGCTTCATGATAGAAGTAACCGAGCCTTTTCAGTTCATACAGCTTCACAGTGAATCCTGGTAACTCTTGGAAAGATAGGGGGGGTTTAAAGTTCATGATCTCAAGTATGATTTTTGGGCTTTTAGCATGTTCAGCGCAACCGTATACAGTTAAAGAAGATCCTGTATCATGTTATATGTTTGTAAGCATAATATGAAAAGGATAATAGATAGTATTTTAAGATTTACTTTACCTATTGTTTGAATGAGCAACATACACTTTGTATCATTGTCTTCGAGACCAATTGCTCCAAATAGTGATAAGCGCAATAAATCTTCATATAGGCCTACTGCATCTTTCTTCTTGTACTCGGCCTTAACCTCAACAAGCCCAGAATAGTTATTAATCCTTCTTTCAAGAATAACAGCGCAGCCGGCATATCGATGTTTGTTCTAGGATTTTAAAGCTGTCTTGATCAACCTATCAATTATATATAGAATCAGTACAGTAGCCGCTCGATTTAAGGCTACTTTTTTTGCAAGCTTTTTTTAGCCTTATATCGAACATAGCCTTATATCGTGCATGTGACTATTACTCTTAAAACAGTCACCGGCATAGTTGATACGGTACTACAGCTATTAGATTAATTTGACACATGTCCAGTCAAATCCATTTACTTCTTTATTCTTAAAAAAGCATATTTTGACAAACAATTATACTATGAGCATTAATCAACAATCAAGAGAGCGTCTCACTATCGAGCAAAAGTACGAAATCTGTAGCATAATGCTCAGTTTCCAACACAACACAAATTTAAATACCGTCAATTTACTGTAAAATAAGGCTAAAATTTCGAAATTTTTCAGCCTTATATCGAATAAGGCTAATAAGGCTAACTCCCTGCTTAAAAAAAAAATTCACAAAAATTTTAGCCTTATATCGTGAATAGCCTTATATCGAACAGCCTTAAATCGAGCGGCTACTGTATCTCTAATGCTGGAGCATAATAATTTTTATCGGTCGGCTTACCACAAAAAGAACTCTTCCCCACCTCTGGATATCTCGGACATATTGAAACGATGTTATGGATGAACTGGACAACAAGCTATATACTTTTTCTTATTTGATTAGTGAAGACATCAACAGATTATTTAAGTTTGACTTATCACTCGTATTATGACTGAAAGTTGAGACCTGATGGTCTCGTTTTGTAACTTCAAATGAATGCATCTTAGCTCATATTGATTTACTGTCAAAAAAAGGTCAATATCAGGTATTGCCTCCCTTAGCTGCAATTATAGTAGTACATCTTGTTAGCAGTAAAGAAAGAATTGTCTCCAGATGAACAAGACTAAAGCTTTCTGATGCTTCTCTAATGATGGCCTCACATAGAAAACTGTTAGATCAATATATCAGGCAACAGATATACAACATCCTAAAAGGGCTTAGTTCTAAAATATTCAGGAATCAAACTTTACGACATAGCAACCATAACCGTATAGTAATTCTTCTGTTCCAGCCTGAACATGGACTCGTCCCACCAAATCATCGAGGTCCAATACTCATCTGTTTATTGCTTCCTTGTCTTTGCATCACGCAAGCCTTTTCTACACTTATTTCTCGTTTAATCAGAGCTTTGGTTATTTTTTATTGTTGGAAGCCCATTCCCTTGATATATTGATATTTTGAGACTTGGTAAACTATGGAGCTGCTCGCAAGGAAAACGATCCAGTTTCAAGGTACCGATCCATAATGTTTTTGGTCGTAGATTATTCAACAGCAAATTCTGTAGTGATGTAGCCAAATGAGCCATCCCACTCCCAAGCTACTACAGTACAATCATAGCCAATATTTGTAAGCTCATTATTGGGTCTGTGTTGTAGAGCATCTCCAACGGAGGTGCTAATTTTACAAAATTTCCAAAAGAAAATTGGTGAGAGGATGATACTTTCTTTTTTTTTTTTGGACAATTTTACTCACCTGCAATGGTGTATAGGATAAACCGAATACCCATGGCGTATCAAAGAGTAATATCAATGACACACAATGCTTGCAATTATTCTTTTGATTCAGAACGCTGGAATGGTGAAAGACGAGCGTCATTGTTTCTTGCTGCATGTAAAAATATGTCGAGGATGTTTTTTGCAGCCATTATATCGCGATTCCAGTAATATTACAAGCTACAAGCGGTTTCTTGACACTGTAATACAGAATGTACTTTTCGCTTTGCTGATCGTTGCACAACGTTTTCAACATTTCTTTTTTTGCAGTTGTTGCAGACTTGACTGTTGAGGTATTCGTCTACCATTTGGACTGTAACACCACGGTTTTCCTTACATTTTTGAAGAGCTTTTATGATAGTCTTTGTAGGTCCAGATCTTTTGCCTCTCATGGTAGGTGAAAATCTTCCATCTCCATAGGCAATGATGATTTTATTTGCCTTAACTGATCCATCAAGTGGTGGAGGGCGGGAGTAAGGATTGTTGTTTTTCGTTGTTGTCTTCACAAACATGATTTCGGATAAGGGTTTTATACTACTTGACAGAAATGGAAAGAATAGTCGCATAACCAATAGACTTCAATGATTTTAAAATTTGCTTGTCAATCTTCGCACGCATTTTTGAACTCTTCAAAATATTGACGGATGAACTCAGGAGCCCTACTCCCATTACCTGCTAAGGTAGAAAACATAACATAAACAAAACCTTGACTAATGATTGTCGTATCTTCATTGGCATCTGCACATTTCAGAATGATAAAGTTTGCAAACAATCAGCCTATATTGGTAATTTTGGTAGCGTACTCCACCAAGTTGTCAATTGATTTCATGAATGTTGTATTTGTGCATGTGGTTTTTAAGTGAAGACTTGATGGTGAAAGCTTCTGCCTTTTCGTCATCATGTGTTGAACCACCTTCTTTTCTTTTCGATGTGGACAGAGTTAACTGGTAGACTTTGCATGATCTGTCTGCTTACATGAAGGACACAGCATTGGTTGTTGGATTTGTTTTGTTTCTTGAACTCCTTTAAAGCAACTTTTTTGTTTTCTTTCTGTTGGACTTTCTTAGATAAAGTAGGAGTTTTGCTAGAAGAAGAACCTATATCATTAAATGAGCTAGCAGTCTTTTCTGTTGAGCTAGAAGCCTTTGCTGTTGAACTCGAAGCATCGTTGGTGGTGGGAATGCCTGGTGTTGTCAAATCAGCCTCCTCTTTTTGGTGATTCAAATCTGCACATAAAACACAGTAAGACATATATTGTTTTCACAACGTATGTGTTAGATATTTACTTCTTATAGCTCTCTTTCCTTTCCTATCTGGTGGATCGTCTTTATGTTTACGCTTCATATATGTGTGAGGAGTAAATTCAGGAAAGAAAAAGAAGGGATGAACTTACAACATTCAGTGGTGTATTATGTTGAATTTGAAAAATTAGGCTCAATACAAAATCTCAAAGTGCATTACGATCAACACAGTGGACACTCGAAAAAAAAAAGGGTATAGTGTATAAAGTTTAACTATCTATACAAACTTTATTAACATTTTCTAAAATGGCCAGTATTTCTGTCCTGAATGCTCATATTAATGTTAGAATTGTGAGGTTTATAGTATGAAATATATAAATGTGGGTTGAATAAAAGTAGTGAGCACCAGCTCCTGTTTTGAAAGTAGAACGACTTTTCATAAAGAAGAAAAGAGAAGAGTAAAATAGTAAAAGAGAATACAATGGATGCAAGAGCCAAGGGAGTAATTCAAAAAGCTTCAGAGACAAAAAAGCAAAGTAACAGTAAGGCAAGCAGAGACAATTACCAAAAAAGCAGACAAAACATTTCCGGATTGTAAAAAAAAAGGGGGGCTTTAAATGGCTTTTGGTTAGCATCTCTGTTGGAGATTTTCAAGTTAATAGGTAGTATACGACATTTTATATAATCAAGGTTTCAACAGTACCAGAATATGTTTTGGTGAATCCGGGGAAAATCCGGAAACCTTACTTGCTTGCCAAGCCAAACAAACGTCTTGATCGTACGGAAAAGGCCACCTATTTATATAAGCTCTATAAATGGACCGATTTCTTATTCAAAAAGTCGAATAAATCGTTCTTCAGATAAGTTACACAAGAAATGAGGGGATAGTTATCACGGAAACTAAAGAGCTTAATAAAATCTACCTACAACAGCTTTATGCTATTTACTTGACCTACAATTTCCTACAGCTTTTAATTGCTGTACATACAAATAGTCTAATCACTAGCAATTTTTTTTTATTGTATATTTTTATTGTCATCCTCTTTATATGATGACTTTTTATTACTTATCTAATGAATAAGAATACGTTTTTCCAAAATTGTATATGATTTTTTTTACAAGATTGTTTTAATCTAAAAATCTTGGCAAATCCTTCAAAAGACGAGATTTCCGTGAGTATGAAGCTGAGCAAAAAAGAATTGCCAGATCATTTGAGAATAGCATTGGAATCTAGCATGTAAACTTTAATTCAAGCCATGTTGAGTATCCAAAAATTTACCGGAATAGCTCGTTGTGCGTTACTCTAACCAAATGTATGCATACTTTATTTAAACTTGATGGTTTTATGAATGATGATAATAATAAAAATAATAAGGAAAACGACAATGTATTTTTTACAAATTACTATTGAGCCCTAAACAAACTACGAGGTGCTTATACAATATGTTGTGTGTGGTGATAATAGACTTATATGCGTATATAAAAGTAGCTTTGTTTTTAATGTGATTTGTTGATTTGTTGACATGTAGTTATGTTGTTTGATATTGAAAAGAGGAGAGAAGAGTAGCATAAAAAAGAAAGGGGGATATTACAATAATTTGAAAAATTTACATGCACAAAAAGAGAGGTTAATAATTTACAGGACTCGATAAGGCATCTTGACCAAGTTGAATGAGGGATTGTATTTGAGAAATGATTTCATCTTCTCTTTCTACTGGTTTTGAGGGCAGAGATTGTGTTCTCTTCTTTTCGCGTTTCATGTCCAGATCAAGTGGTTGAACCTAAAATGAAAAGGATTAGCCTGTGTGCGGCCATGTGTATCACACTGCAAAGTTATTACCTTGATGTGCGAGCTGGAGGTTGATCTCTTCTTTTTAGCTTTTGCAACACCAGCTAATACAATGGGCTGATTCAAGATCTGCTGTTCCGCCCACATATGGGTTCTTCTTCTCTTCGAGTCTTCTATATTTTTTGTAGTAATTTTTTTCATGATGGGTTTTGGAGGAGCCTCAACATAGGAAGCCGGCTGATCAAGCAATGTACCTGTGAGATAGCTGTATGCTGTAATTGCAATGGCTGATGTGAAAATAAGAGCATCTAATAGCCTTGAAAATATGACTTCAAATGAGGAATTTTTGGATGAAGATGTGTATGAACTCATATCGTCATTCGACATTGGGTAGAATCGATGATATATAGAAGAAATTCTCTGATGCTGATGGTGTCTATATCGATCCATCTCCGTTGTACAGACGTTTAAAACAGACATGTTGGGTGGCAAAGGAATACAGCTAGCAGGTAAAGCAGTGAGAGGGTAAGTGAGAGAGAGAGAAAGAAAAAAAAAGTACTTTCTTACTATTTATATACACTTGCTTACTTGTTTTTATTATGATTATTATGGGCCCGTTTATACAAGAATATCACGCGCCAATTGTTGATATGAAAGTTGCGCGGAGTGCCTTGTAATGCCTGTTAATCACATACGGTATCTATCTATTTTGTATACTTTTAATGTTTCGTTTTATTGTAACATTACACATACATAAAAAAAAAAAAGTATGATACACATAACACAGCATCGATTACATCTTGACATGTGAATTATGAATAAACGACACAAGTGAAATTAAGAGGAAAAAAGTATGAATGCAACCGATTTGCATGATATCTGCATTCTCTCTAATCTTTTTTATCTTTTTTGATGTTTTCCTCGCTCCTGAATCAAGGTAAAATAATAACAACGGATTCCTTAACCCCTCTTTTTTTGTTTTAAAATGCTATTGAATACACTGTGGCTTGGTGACGAAGCGATTCGAAACATCTAAAGATCATGTCAGTAAAATACTGTATTATCTTTGGCCTGTGAAATAATTTTATCTCCTCTGTCCCTCCCTGACTCGAGCCCACCCCCTCTCTCTTTTTGTTTTTCCCTGCTGCCAAAAAAAAAAAAAAAAGAGATGGGACACCAACATCAGCATAATGAGAATCATCACCACAACCACAGTCATGACCAAGCCGATAGTCATGATCCTATCCAGGCAGAACAACTACATCTTATCAAAGTGATTACTGCATTTGCCTACTACAGACGTCATTCGCTCAACCATAATCATAGAAGAAGACGCGATTACCTGTCGCTTCCAGAGCATCACAAAAAGCTAATTCCAGACTACCTGGAAAAAGTCAATCAAGTAGACGGTCGAATTGAAGAGAACATGAAGCTAATTCGTGCCATTGTGAAAAGCGCCAGCATGTTCACAGAAGATGCAGATGAGCAAGAGCAGGGTTCCAACGTAACATAGCCTTTTTTTAATTACGCATGTTTGCCGAAATAACCAACAAACATGATGTGACTTTAGAACCAACAAAATCCTCCTGTTTCTCCTATGGACATGGATAAAGTGAGAAGCACATTAAAGCAGTTTGTTCGAGACTGGTCCAAAGAGGTATGATTTGATTTGGGAAAACAGGACATGATATCATCTAACTTTAAAGAGTTGTCTTTTTTGATAGGGAGAGTGTGAGCGGAGGGCAACTTATGATCCCATCATACAAGAGTTGAATGCGATCTATAAGGATTTGCCAATTCATGAGAGGTAATCACCCTAAATTAGATTTGAAACGCTGAATGACCTACATGGTGAATTAACAAACATATAACTAAAAAAAGAGGCGCTATCCGTGTGCTGGTACCTGGCGCAGGATTAGGTAGATTGGCGTTTGATATTGCCAAAGCAGGTATGTGTATATCAGTATCATTTTTTTTTTTAATTATCATGCAAATCTGATTATGCTGTCGTAGGGTTTAGTTGTCAAGGTAATTATATGATTTTTTATATGCAGGTCCACACTACTAGTATAACAACTAAACGAAATTATCAGGAAATGAATTTTCATATTTCATGGTATGTAGGGAGACTTATTATTACCATTCTGCATAACTAATCCGACAAAACAGCTGTTTGCATCTCATTTCGTCCTGAATAGAATCAAAATGGAAAACGAATATAAAATTTATCCGTTTATTCATTCAAATTCAAATATCAAGTCGGATGAAAAGCAATTGGATCCAGTCCTGATCCCTGATATGCTGCCTGCTAATCTCTTGGATACTGTAGACTTTTCCATGGTCGCTGGTGATTTTATCGAAGTGTACTCTCAAGAGAATAACAAGCAGGCATGGGATGTGGTGGTTACATGTTTTTTCATAGACACCGCCAAAAACATACTGGAATACATGGAAGTTATTCATAAGACATTGAAACAAAACGGCACATGGATCAATATTGGTATATATATTTATATAGGCATTAAACTTACGACATTATTTTTAACATTTACACATATTCGCTTATCAGGGCCTCTTTTGTATCATTTTGAAGACTCTTCTTCTGGCGATGCCTCTATTGAATTGAGTCTCGAGCAGGTCAAAGCCGTAGCCAAAAAGACTGGATTTGACATTAAAAAGGAATCTATGGTATCTACAACTTATACATCAAATCCAGATGGCATGCTAAAATATGTATATGATTGTGCATTCTGGGCTGCGGTCAAAATATAAATTATTACCATCACTTATTTTATTTAAATATATGTGTATTTATCGACATCCCCAAATTTTAATTGATTGATCAACACTGCCAGTGGCAACCAGCGGTGTGGTTGTGCAGTAGGAGAGACATGTAACAAAATGCGAGTGTGCCTCAATCGTCTTTATACACCTTCCACTCTTTAAATCCCATATCTTCATCGTCTTGTCATCAGATGCACTAACGAGATATTTACCACTAGGATGTACAACAATTTCTCTCACCCAGTTGTCGTGACCCACCAAAGTGCTTAGCAGCTGTCCTGACGCAGCATCCCACAATTTGATCGTTTTATCTCTAGATCCAGTAATGATGTATTGTCCAGGCATAGCTTGATCTTTACTTAATTTCACATTTAGCTCCAACCATTCCCATACAAATGGGTACGATATCACTGGCAAAAATATAGCACATTCGACAACATGTTCATGACCTCTAAATTCCATTTTGGTTTCTCCCTTTTGGATATCCCAAACACGGGCAGTCTAATTTTTTGACATTTAGATTATCAGTTTGAAATATTACCAATGTAGATTTACCTGATCGTTAGAGCAACTGACCAGCAATAATCCATCTTCACTGGGAGACACACTTCTCACCCAGTCAAGATGGCCTATTAATGTCTTGACGCAATATCCAGATGCCATCTCCCACAATTTTATAGTTTTGTCGCGAGAAGCAGACACAATAATATCTTTTTCTGGAATAACAGCAACCGAAGACACGCTATGGTCATGACCGTGTAGAGTGCGAATACATTTATAGTCGTTGTTTGTATCCCATACTTTAATAGTCAAATCAGCAGAACATGATATAAGATGATTGCCTTTTGAATCAAATGCAATATCTTGTACTGCTTTTGTATGACCTTTCAGCGTTCTTTCATATTCTCCAGAGTCAGAATCCCAAATTTTGATGGTTGTGTCTTCCGATGCAGATCCAAGTACTTGATAAGTAGGATGAAACGCAACGCGTGTGATAGGATTACGATGACCCATTAATGAGTGTCTTTCAGGTGCTCTAGGTATCCAATCAACTGAGCTAGTTAGCTTACGTGTAGGAGCATTGTTTAATTCCTCCTGCATTTGTGTCGTTTTTGTCTCCAGTTCCATGATCTATTGTATATGTATATGAGTATAGGGTTGTGCGTGTTCCCTTTTTTTTTGGTACCTTTTTTTGTAATCGAATCACAGATGTCCACTTTTTTTCCAATAATCCAGCATATTTTTGCTTGGAATCTGGTACAAAATCATCATTTTCGGTCTCATTTTTTAAAGCAAGAAATGCCTGGTTGAATCCACATGTATTCAGATAATCCAGTATAGCTTTATGTCTGTAATATTCATTAGTTTCTTTCGCTTTATATGAATTTTTGTTACTCACAGTTCATCTTTTTGACGTTCCGAAAGAATGGAAGTGGTTGTCATGGTTACAGTATTTGATTTTTTTTTTTTTTTTTTTTTTGCACAAAAAACCAGAAAAGATATATCTATTATGAAAATTTACAGTAAATAGAAATTATATATAAATTATAGCAAGCAGCCGATAGCAGAAATAGAATGGGTGAGAGACGGAAAGGAAAAAGAGGGAAGAAAAAAGGGGGGGAGGGGAGCAGATGATTTAAAAAAGAAGGTTGTTGGGTATCACAAAAAACAAAGAAGGAGCCTCACCAAATGTTACAGCAACAACAACAAAAAGTCTACTCATACAAGGTAGGATCACAAAGAAAGCTTGTCCATACATGATACAGAGTCAAATATAGTTAATATTTTCTTTTATTATGGATACAGTGCTGAAGCAAATTGACATCTACAATAAACGTACCCTCTTAGTTACACAGCTTGTCTATGAAATAAATGTCTGCATCTCTTTGAGTTTGCTTTCATTCCGCTGTTGGATTTTACTGAATTTACGAATGATGTTGATTTGTTTACATTCTAATGTGTACGTTATGCGTGTGCTTGCGCTAATTACAAATAAACCACATCCTCGTATAAGCGTTATATATAATCATGTCAATTTCATGATGCATACTTCACTCACACATCTTTCTACAGAACGCTAATACTGCGCAAATTTACAGCATTAAAAATGTAACCATAACCAATGTCCCTAAAACTTTTGTTGCTTTATTAAAAAGAGTTGTGGATTCTGATGCACATTTTATGTACTATATTATGTTTTCAAAACTTTAGAAAAAAGATCAATCGAGCTAGTTCAATGTAGGGCTCGAACCGAAACTGCGTTATTAAAGTAAAAAAAAACATGTTAGCTTTTGCTAGCAAAATTTTAGCTGTTTCTTTTTTGCATCAGATACCGTTGGTAATATGCAAATCAAAACCAAATTTCTTAATCAAAGCTTTGCTTATAGCCTAAAAAGTCGATATTCTAAAAGCGCTTTTTGACTTTAAGCATTCGGCAGGATTTTAATAACTTATATCTTGATCCTACTGACTATTAGTAGTTTAATCTCTAGAACACTCCAGTTGAGTCGCTACAGATCCTAATTCATAAAATTTTACAGTAAGCAAAAGTTTTGCATGGAAAGGTTAATGAGATTATAGAAAGCGATTTCTTTCAAGTGCACTTGCGATATATCAGAAATAGAACACAAATTATGGGCTTAAAGGATCTGAAATGCGCGCTCAGACAATGCTTCAACGTTTTGTAACAAAATCCATGGATTTGATGAAATCGAGATGTGACTTATTAGACAGGAGGAGTGGCATTTTACTTTTACCAGCATCAAATATTCGTTCATCATCTTTTAGTAGAGTAAAAACCATCCATGAGCTCTCCTTCACGCCATAGTCGTTCATCAAGAAGATCTATATCACCATTTGAAAGACACAAAAGAAGCAGACGTTATTCTCACTCGCGCTCACCACCTAGAAGACGCCGTAGTTATTCTCGTTCCCGCTCTCGTTCGCCACCACATGGTAGAAAAGGTGAACGTTCTCGCTCTCCACCTCGTAGACGTTACAATAATAGAGATGGTCGAAACAACTCAGAAAGACGAAATAAGAAATTTGAATGGGGCAGACCCGAAGATAACGAGGAATTAGAAGAAGAGCCTGTAGAGAAAATGGAACCTAACTTTGGATTGTCCGGCAAACTAGCAGCAGAAACAAATACTGTCAAAGGTGTGGAATTAAAGTATAATGAACCACCTGAAGCTGCAAAGCCTTCACTTAAATGGCGACTATATGTATTCAAAGGTGACGAACAAATTGGTAATTATCGTCTGTTTTTGTCTGTAATCCACTCGATAATTTGATGCAAGTGTCTCCCTTTAGATTTGCTACACATTCATAGACAAAGTTCCTATTTAATTGGTCGTGATCGTGTGGTAAAGCAAGCCTACTGAATAGCTACGATACCAATATAATATTTACTAACTACTGTATGTATCTAGGTGGTGGACATTCCTGTTGATCACCCTTCATGCTCAAAGCAGCATGCTGTAATACAATATAGAATGGTCACCGAGGAAGGCTCAAATGGTAAACCCACCAAGGCTGTCAAGTAAGTTGAGATAGTTACATCCATACTACGCTAGATTCTTATATAATTAATACAGGCCCTTTATTATTGATTTGGACGCTACAAATGGAACGTATCTGAACAATGAGCAGATTCCAGCAACCCGTTTTATCGAGTTAAAAGCTAAAGATGTACTGAAATTCGGCAATAGCGCAAGAGAATATGTTTTTTTACATGCAGAATAAATGCTTGTATCCTGGATAAAAATTGCACACTTGTCTTTCTATCGAACGATATAAAGCTTAAAAAGAAATCATTATGTGCATTTTGAGATATAATTCTTTAATTAACAACTTGTTATAACGCAAAGTCAATGTCTTTACAGCACATTATCTTTATTAAACGAGGGTAAACAAGGTTATAGCCCGGTTCAAAATAGATGAGATATACACTCAAATAATGCTTCAATGGACACTAATTTGTTTTCCATTCCTCTTTTAAACTGCTGGTCCAACTAGGCGAATACGTGCGGGCAAGAGTCGATATAATCACACTAGATTGGCGCAGATAAATGACGAGAGATCGGAAATCATCAAATCTAGTATATTGAGATTATGCACAAGTGAAAATAAAAAAAGTGATACTATTACTGCAACGGTGGAGATGGCATCTGTAAACACTATATCTAAGTAAGCTCTTCTACCGAAATACATACATGTTTGTAAAGCCCACGTGTATCTCGCAAGATTGTATATGCTATTCCTTTCTCAAAGTCGAGAGGACCAAATTTTAAGCTGGGTTTTCATATGAAAAGCTATTCTAATTTTGCATTTCTGTCAAAAACACACACACACCCTACTCTGCTGCTTCAGACGATCTTTCGGTAGTGGTTTTGTCAGCGCATTTGAGACAGTCATGAGCTTGTTTGTAATGATTTCCAACGTCCGAAAATATAATATTTCATGGTCTTGTAAGCCTAAGCTTTTCTTTGTTTTATTTTTATTTTTATTTTTATTTTTTGCTATCAAGAGATTTTCCAGTAGTTGAATAATAATGGCTCATCCTCCTCCTATAGCAGGCGAACTTGTTGTGGTTGCACTTAAAGCTGTAAGTTGTCAGAGATATTTCTTGTGTTGCCAATGGTATTGAATTGCTCTTTTTCTCAGGAAAAATTACAGCATCAGGTAAATTAATGAATTATAACCAAGGTAATGAAAAATGTGGAATGGCTAAGTCTATTTGACATATGGAATAGGCGCCAGGTAAACAAGATCCTTTCTGCTTGTTTAGAGTTGGAGACGTAGTGAAAAGAACAAAGACGGATTACGGCGGAGGCCTTTACCCAATCTGGGATGATCAGGTACATCTGAATAATAGTGCATGTAAAACACAAAGCTAAATATAAGGGAAAAAAAAACAGGTCAACATCCCAGTGGCAGCCGGGCAACGTCAATTGCATGTTCAAGTCTTTGATAAAGATACGAAACCGAACAATCTAATGGGTGATGGCGTGGTTGACTTGGCAAAAGTGTTACGGGATAAAGAACACGATGGCTATTTTCCACTGCAGATGTGTGGCAGGCCGACCACAGGGCTCATTTATTTGGAATTGACTTTTTATTCTGCAGTAAGTGTGCTACGATTCAAACAGTGGAATTGCGACTAACCATTGACAATCCTAGCAAAATTCTGCGAGACCTCAACAGCAAGTGAGATACCAATATCCTCCAGGACATGTTCCTGGCGGCAATTTCCGCCCTCATCCTTCTCAGCAGCAACATAGACCTCCTCCGCCACAACTGCATAGGCCTCCACCACCACCGCCGCAACAGCAACCTTTCAGGCCCCCGCCGCCACAGCAACCGTTCAGGCCCCCACCACCACAGCAGCCGTATTCAAGCACTTCGCAACAGCCTCATTATAACAATGGATCTCCCATGCATATTCCAACACCTATAATGCAGCATAATCAAAGGCCTTTGCCGCAACCACCAATCCAGTCGTACCGACCTTCTCCACAGCCTCATGCTAACCCACCATTACTATCAGCATCGTATCAACCAGCCCCGTCTCCAGCAATGAGGCCCGCCCCTGGTTAGTTTTTTCTTGGAGCAGTTATCTGATAATACTAACTTTGTTTCCATAGCGAACTATCACAACCAACAACGGCAGTCTTACCACACGCCAGCACCCTATCCACGTCCTCCAGGTGGATTTCATGATCCTGCACAGCAGCAGCAGCAGCAGCCCTACCCACCACCGCCCCCACCTCAGGCAGGATTTTACCCTCCACAGCAAAACAATAGACCGCCTCCACCCCCACCTTCTAATATGGGATATCCTCCTAGACCCAATAACACGATGAGCTATCCTTATCAATGATTACAGTAAATTAATACTAGTACTCTTTCATTGATATGCAGTGACGGCCCGGTAAGGGCAATGTTGTTTATAACAATCACATGAAAAACTTCAAACATAAATTTACACATGTATAAGCAATTTTCTCACCCCTTTTTTCTTTCCTTTGCTTTTCTTCTCGTCTTTGAGCACATGAACAGCATGTCTAGTCGATTGCATTTTCTGCGTTCATCCGGGTATTTGCACAGAAGACAATCAAACCAAAGCCGACATCATCTAACATCATAGTAGTAGTATTGCTGGCCGTCGTTGTTATACAACTGCAGCACCGCCCACCTTTTCAAATCAATCCAAACTACCTCGTTTGCCCATCCCCGAGCTCCATTTGACGGCAGCGCGTTACAAACGCAGTTTACTTCCCCTGCTTTCCGCGTCTGAACATGTCGATGTAAGCAAGAAGGTAGATCAGTTTTTCCAACCGGATGGTTTAGCGCAAAAACTACAGTCTCGTTTGCACAGACTCGATGACCAGGAAACTGCAAAAGGGCTTAATTGGCTGGATCAGCTTTGGCTGCAAAAGGGGTATCTCGAGTATCGCATTCCTACTTTGATCAACGTCAATTGGTGGAATCAGTTCCGTGATCCTGTTACTGGGTTAGGCCAAGGAGCTCAGGATGGAAAAGTAACTGATTTTCAATTGAAGCGGTCGGCTGGCATAATTGCTGGATTGATCGACTATTCTAACCGTGTCAACAAGTAGGTAGCACTTTTGCAAACCCTTATATTACTGTTATTCATGGTTCTGTAGTGAGCAGATCCCTCCCGATGTTTCCCGATCAGGTCCTTTTTGCATGCATCAACTTAAGAATATGTTTGGGACGAGCCGTATTGCTGCTTCAGGAACTGATAGGGTTATCACTCAATGGCCCTGTTTGAACAAACATATCAACGTCATCTATAAGGATCAGATCTTTTCTGTACAAGTCATTGGCCCCAATGGAGAAACTGTATCTGTAAAGAAATTAGAAGAGTAAGTTTCTACTGTTATGTGTGTATACATTTAAAATCATATTTCTAACCTTGTTAGTGCATAGTCAACTTCGCGATGTGGTAGACCAAGTTGAAAACACGCCTGTCGAACAGCGTCAGGCTCCTGTTGGCGTATTGACTACCGAGCATCGTGATACTTGGGGTTCGGTATGTTTTCCATTGCAGGCTCGTGTACTCGGTATTAACAAAAGTGGTAGATTCGCGAAGAAATGGAGACACAACCTTTAAATGCCAAATCTCTTCAAAACATTGACGATTCCGTCTTTGTCTTTTGTCTCGATGATTACAGCTCTCCATTAGACCTTGATTTGTCTCATCGCAACATTTTCCATGGTCGCAACGGTAGAAATAGATGGTTTGATAAAGGATTACAGTTTATTGTAGAGAATAATGGTCGTGCTGGTATTAATGGCGAGGTAAAATACATGTTTTAGAGCAGTATATATGTGTACATGTCGGTTGCTAAGCAACATTTATAGCATTCTCCTGCAGATGCTGTCATTCCTTCCAAAATTGTAGATGATGTATTAGCCAAGTCAGTTTTACAATCAATATGAGTGATAAGCCGTACGTTGTATTTTTGACGCATGTGTTTCTAGGGAACCCATTGAGGACACCATGTCTGATGCCGCCATTTCCAACTTGGAAAAACCCACTCTCCTCAAATGGCAAGTTTCAAGCAAGCTGGGGCTCGCAATTCGAACTGCAGAAAAAAATGCATCCACCCTCATTGACGATCTAGACAGTGTCTTGCTCCATTATCCTGAATACGGATCTAATTTCATGAAACAAGCCAAGGTCAGCCCTGATGGCTGGCTTCAAATGGTCTACCAGCTTGCTTATTTCAAACACTATGGGACCCACTGTCCTACCTACGAATCTGCATCCACTCGCAAGTTTATTGCCGGTCGTACTGAAACTGTGCGCACATGCTCCACAGAGACAGTTGCGTTTACCGAGGGATGGCAAGACAAGAATATCAAGGTAAATAATTGAGCGTGTCAGCGAAACGGTTCAATGCACTAAGCTTGAACATATAGATGCCTGAGAAATTGGACTTGCTCAAAAAAGCCATTACTAGTCATTTAGAATATATGAAGGCAGCTAGTAACGGCCACGGTGTCGACCGCCATCTTTTGGGCTTGCGTTGTCAAATGACACCTGAAGAGGCTGCTTCTGATGATGCTGCCATATTCCAAGATCCATCATATTGGGGCTCCCAATACTGGAAATTGTCTACCTCAAACACATCTCCCGGTGACTTGGCTTGGGGAGGATTTGGTGCTGTCGTTCCTGAAGGCTATGGCATCAATTATGCTATTGGTAAAGAGCGTGTTCGCATGAGTGTTACCTCATGGAAGCATTACAAAGAAACAGACTCTGTTGCCTTTAGAAAGACAATTCATAGTGTCTTGGATGAATTTGGAGACATTGCTGAAAGATATCTTGTTCAAAAATAAATGGAGGATTTAAATGTTAGTACAAGAAAAACTCAATGGTAATTTATTCTACAATAGTTGGTTGTTAAAATGTAATGACCAAGTAAAATTTTCAGTTCAGTATAATGTATTCTGCACATGATTTGTAAACTTAAACGTCCCCGGACACATCGACGAGCCAGATAAATGAATGATTTATTGAGATGAAAGGGTCTAAAATATACATTGTAAACAGTTGATGGTAATAAATAGGAGGTATAAATAAAGGATACAAGATGATTAAAAACATAATGATAGAATGTAAGCGGCAAACTACAGAGAGTCCTGTCAGAAAAGGGAAAGAAAAAAGAAAAAAAAAAAAAGCTCAAGAAGTATGGTTTCTAATGGGTAATGGCAGAGTTGAACCATCATCACCATCATGGCAATGCAATTTTTGAATTTGGCGTCGTGTCGATCGTCTCTGTAATGAGGATGTCATTTTTGTTTGTTGGTGCACTAACATTGTTCTCTTTCTCTGCTTCTTTTTTTTCTCTGGCTTTTTGACTTTTCCATTTTCATCATACTCAATGACAGTTTGAAATATAGCTTCGTCACTGCTGGAACTGCTTTCTTCGTCCTCATTCAAGATATTGAGTTGACTGCTGTTGCCATTGCTACCGTTCGTGTTCAATCTGTTTTGGAAACTCAGCAATTCACTGCACCATCGGCCAGTCAGCATGTGTTTTTCCATCATTTGCCATAAGATTCGTTGACAACAGAGTTTGTAATTGAATCCTTCTTCTGTGTTTTTTATTTGGTCATACACTAGCGTGCTGATAAAGAGCGTAGATAACGGTCTCGAGAGCCGATATCGTTCTTGAATTCGAGGCATTTCATCCACCAATATAGCTTTACGCTGGGCGTATGCTGCCTGATCGCTGACACCGTGTTGTTGGTTGATGACAAGCACAACACGGCTCCACCAGGAAGCCTGCTCCTCTTGAACATGATCATTAGCACTTGCATTCGTCTCCATGGCTTTTACAAGATTATTTAGTAAAGGGTACACAGTGCCACTAATTAAATGTTAATTCAATGTGCTTCATATTGGCCTATCTTGTATTTACGCACATGACTTCAATAGAAACAATGACGAGGATGGTTGTAATGCCTAGTCTTTGGCCTAATCCTATCAAGTAATTTCGTGAAACAGGGTTATCTTGGCCCAAACTGGTGTATTGAGATAATGTGAGCAAAGAGTGGTTGTGATCAATATGCCATGGTATTGTTCTTTCGTATTCTTCTTTGGGCTATCAATAAAGGAGCAGGGTCAGCATCAATAAAATACAAATCATGTCTGTGCAAGAAATATTTACTGCAAACGGTTGACTGTCAGTGTGATTAAACAACAGTTTCATGATCTCTGCCTGGCTTTGGCCTGCCTGTAAACGAGCAGAAGTGAGTAAATATTTTTACAATGAATCAATATAGATCAACGTATTTACCATTGCAAATGTAGGTATAACGTAATGGTGCTTTGTAATATCAGTCTTTTGTATAAACGGTAATGGTTTACTGGGGACAAAGCAGCCGTTTGGGCTTACCACTGACGAGTATCTTGTTAAATTGCAACTCCCATAGGAAAGCGGCTCAATAGGAGGAGATGAGCATTGCGAATGAATGGGAGAAAGGCTATTTGGAGAATCATGTCTTGGAGGATGCTCGCTACCCCATGCGGTAGAGAGTCTTAAAGGCGGTGAATGTGCATCTGTTTTAGGTGAGGATGCCATCGTACTAACGTTACGAGCCTCTGTCGAAGAGATGGTAGAATTCCTAGATAGTAAAGATGAAGCATTTGAACTGACAGAATCTCTGTAGCGAAGTGACACTGGTGAATCGTAATTTGCGTACAAATTGTCTTTTTGATCTTCGCGCTCATCTAATCGATGTTGAAATTTATGTGCGTCGTTGTGAGATGACTAAAATTTTATCGTTTTCTGTTAGTAAGGGCAAACGAACCGACAATTGAATATATACAAACATACTTGTCGAGTCAACGTATCATGTAGATTCAAGCGTTCAAGCTCATTTTGCCATGAATCTGTTAGATTTATCCTTTCAGCCATGTGAGCCATACAGAAAAAGAAAAAAAATAAATAAAAAAAAACCAAAAAGTACAAAAGAGAGAAAAGCCTATTCGAGGGGGTCGAGCAGATGGTCAATTTTAAAAGCATCAGATATCCTTTTTTTGGTATGGGCATGGCGTAACAATGCCTCACATTTTACTAAAAAGTACATGCATCATGCCGTCCCTGACTATACTTGATATCAGGAAACAAACACCAATGTTACATCAAACAGCCACATTAACAAGGTATTTTTATGTCAAGTGCATTCTACATATTATGGACATCAATAACAACGCATTAATGATATAAGGAACTAGACACCAAGAATCTGAATAGATGAAACGATGTCTTTGCCACTTCTAATTTGAGACATCAAAAAGATACCTACCACAAAATTAAATTAGGTTCGCTCGACTGGTCATTGCCATGTAAAAAGTGTCTTTGCTAAGGCAGTGCTTTGAAAGACACTAAACAAACACATCCAGGGTAGGTTCAAGTCGAACTATTGACCCTTTGCTGCGGTCATGCAGAGGTCGACAAATTACATAAATTTATTACATGCATTATTTTAAGAGAGAATATTTGGATTCCTTGATCTTTTTTTAATTTAACTTAGTTCGGCACATTAGCAAAGCCATAATTCAAGATCACTTCAAAATGACAGAAAGGATAAAATCAAAGGCAATACTTGCAATTTTCATATCGACTACTGTATATGTAAAGAAAAAGACTTTTTTGTACTCTACATCCATCCTACTCGAAAAGCTGCTAGCTCATTTCCTAGTCATCCACTATTACAAATCTCTTCAAAATCCATAGCAGTTACTACGCAAATCTTTTTTTTTCCAAAAAGTAACGTGAGGCCTTGTCTTACAAACAATTAAACAAAAGATATCAATGCTATTTCTTCTTATTGGACATGTCCTTCATAATAGCAAGCTGCTTTATATTCATTGTACTTGCATTCGGTATGTTTATTAAACAACCTGGTTTTCAGTTGCAAGCTTTGGGTCACTGCAGCTACAGTATCGTTATGCTGAGGTATAGCCAGCGCCTGGTACTATGTAGGACAAGTATGAACTACAGACCAGCCGGAGATCACGGAAACCATAAATCAACCATTTCCGATAAAATTCAAACATCACTAACCGTTTAATCTTGCTTCGCTCAATTACAATCATACGACAGTTTCATTATGCCCATCAAGAGCCTATAATATCGTTTGCATTACGGTATCATACCAAATCAAAATAGCCATAATATGGCAACTTTGTAACACGACAGCAGGTGCTATTCTTTCTACGTTGCAATTAGATATGTTGTACTATCTATTGATTTGATGCCATAGGCTGCTTAGCCTATCTTCTTTGTAACCACCTTTCTGGGAATATACTACATAAAAATAGCCGTGAAATCTCATTTAGCTCGATTACAGTCCTGCCATCGTTTGGCTTCGTAGGACAAGTCAAGCTGAAAACACAAATGTTGGTTTTCACCTATACAAAAAAAGAACCTAAAAGTAGCGTGTTGAGATAAACTTAAGAAAGAAAGAAAAAAAACCAAGAGCTTAAATACTAATAATAATAAAAAAAAAGGGCGTTAAATATTCTTTTTGAGGAATTCGCCTGTTGAACTGTCAGCCTCATCACGAATGTCAAGGCCCTAGTGGTAGTGCATACCGTAGTTTTGAAATTGTGTACAGAAAAGTAATACTGTAGTGTCTATAATTGCAGTTAAGAAATTACTATTTGCAGCAACCTGAAATTGCAACTACAAATATATAGTGTAATTTAATGAAAAATAAAGCACCAACCGTCAATGGAAAAAGAGCCATGCCGATGTATTAGTTTCACATCTTTAGAAAGTAAAATGAACTAGACTTGATTCCCATCATAAAAAATTTTCATCTTCTCAATAATAATAGCCTTGACTACAAAGATAGCAAATAGCAGGGATAGAAATTGACATATGTCAAAATAGCATGTTGTGCCACAAACTAAAGCCTGAAAAGGAACAATTCGTCAAACAGAGAAAGCTTCCTACTCGCATGTATAAAATCACGTTTGAATGCCGTCCTTGATCCATCATTAGATCAACAACGTCAATAAACAATTCAACAAGATTCGCACTCACGTAAGATTAGGATAGCTACAATAGAATTATTCTATTGTTCTGATGAATGACCATCTCTAATCAACGTAGTATGATAGTATACTACTAAGCCAGAACGGCTAATTAGAATTTAAAACACAACATATAAAAAATAATGGAACCGTTAAGAAATAACGATGCAAATGTCTGCTAGTAAGGTGACACCCAAATAATACGAATAGATATATGTAAAATTAACAACCTATTGCACATTTAACCCACATTCAAAATAAAGAGGGATTTTAATCGTATCTCGCTTTTTCTATACTTTATTACTGCGTTTCGCTGCAGAAAGTATTATGTGGAAGCTATATCTTACTGAATATGCTGTAAAATCAGGGAACTTGTTCAATTACAAAATGGCAGTGTAAAATTAAATATTGTTGTGCCAGCAGGTCTTGAAATTGAGCACAACAGGTGATTGTTTATGATATAAAGAATATAAGAAAATAATAGAGACTTAATTTACCAGATACAAAACTATTGATTTACTGATTGACAAGAAACTGTCTATTTATATTAGAATAAATCTATAAAATACAATCAGGACATGTTTGACAGTTAATTGTCAAACAAGATTATAACACAGTAGTAGTCAGAGCAAGACCTATTTCTATATTTAATCAGCTAAACGTTATGAATGTGAATCATTCATCGATAGGTTGAGCTTCACAATTTAGAATAAGTAGAACCCAAATAGATGGTTTCTTATACAAGACATTCTATTGAATACTTCTATTTACTAAATAGAATAATTGATGCCATTCAACTTTAGATCCGCTTAGGAACGGTTGCCATGACAACTGATTTGAAACGGTGGTAACCATGGTATTATATGGATACAACAACATGCTCTTTAAGAGAACTTATATTTATACTACTTGTAAAATAGTTTCACTACAGTGAAGATGCTTATTTGACAGCTTACTTGAAGAATGCTTTTTGTTGACATTCTCTCACTTATATTGTAATTGAGATTTCGACATGTTGGTATTGAAATTGATACAAAGTTTATGGGAAGGATTGTACTGTTTAAGGACCCTGATTATTTCTAATGCGACTGAGCTTTCCTTATTATGTAATAAACAAGCCATTTCTGGCATCTAGAATTATTGCATTTGTTTTAACAATTGCATTGTATATACATGTTTGGAATTTGTTTATTTGTGATTGTGAGCAGCGATGTTCAACATTAGCATGTGCCAGAGTTGTAGGATTGTACTTTTTTGATCAGGAGTGCAAGCTTCTACCAACACTTGTTAATGTTTACCTATGCTTTTCATGTATTTCTTTCTTGGATGGATCAGCCATGACCCATCTGGATTTTTTTCCAATGTAACTTTGGTACCATATAATAGGTGCCATTTTATTACAAACATCATCTTTGTTTTCCCAACATAAAGGGCGGCGCCAGCAAAATGTTTTATATAACAAATGTGTTATTTTTCTAACTTAAAACCAGATACAAAACCGGAGGCTTTTCTTGGGATAAATGATATAACCTCTTCTATTCATACTAAAACTATATCTTGATCAATATTTATCTACATAACTTACAATAGACCCATATGCTATATTAAATAAGCAAAATCTTGTTTTGACAGTATCGCGATAGCAAGGATAGATGTCGAGAATCCAAAAACATCGTGTGACATACAGTTAGTTTACTAATATTAGGATATAGTCTGAACTTGAACCCATAACCTACTTAGAAATAATCCTAAAGGTTGACCCAAAGTTGAAAACGGAAAATCGAATATGAGATTTAGGGTCCAAGCATAGCAAAATCTGAAAAATGATCAGAGATACATGAGACTCAGATATGTTATAGAATGGTGCAAAAAAAAAATATCTCTAAACGTTTAGTGATGTGTCAATTTCCCAACTGAAAGTCAAACTCAAGTAAACTCAATCCTGATAAAATTCAGGAACATATCCCAATGGATCATGTTCCTTATTTATAACTCAACGTGACATGTTCATGAACAATAGATACAATCTATCGTTCCATTCTCTAAATCACACCATGTCTCTCACACTTATATCTTATCCTCCCATCAGTCCACTTAGATTCACTAGTATATAAACCATCATTTTTTCTATGTAATAAACGAGAAGATCTTTACCTGATTAATTCACAACCGTTTTTTTTTGAATAATTTCTCATTCTGATAAATCACTTGGCAGCTTTTAAAGTTATTAGAGACTGTAAATTAAGCCTTTAAGCGGGAAATACTGTAGGTTATATTTCAGATTTCGTGGTATTTATTTCATCCAAAAATGAAGCTATACAAAAATGGTTTTTAAGTCTGTATTATACAGTATCTCAGATATCGATTCATATGGAGACATACGCAAGGTACTTATTAGAATTAAGCTTTGCTCTTCAATTCAAATAGGCGTGGCACTCATTTATAGTGAAAAAAAAAAGGCTGTAGGTTAAATCTCAGCACTGCGTTACCATTTGACCTCAACCAGTTTTGAGCTTTTTTTTGCACGGTTCATTGCTAGATATCTCATAAATGCAATAGGTATATCGGATATGCGTTCTAAGTGTTTTAAGACAAAAAATAAATTCTGCATCCTACCATATAGATTACAGGGCTATAAAAACACTTTTCCTTATTACCAATTCTCGAATATTCAAAAAACGCCCTTTTTGATAGTTTTTGAGTAAAATCAAGAGTATTTTGAGCATATTCAGCTCTATAAAGTTGACCAAACAAACCATCATGTCAATACCTACACATCAATATTTTGTTTACAACTGTGGCTTTATTTTTTCTGCCAAAAATCAAAATCTTGTCTCGACCAAAATGAATCTACAATTTTCCGGCCCTAGACTTATAAGGCGAAAATGCAGCCATTCAAAAGGTTAAAAAACAATACTGTTTTCAGCAATTATCTCGCTTAAAAATTGATATTTTTTAACCAAACAAAAACCATTCGGTAGCTATTTTGCAGCTCTATGTTTGCATTACTATATCATGTATATTTAAAAACTATTGATTGCTTGAAAGTTATAAAAATAAATCAAGCCTCTGCCAGAAACATACGAAAAAATATTTTTTTCGACATAAATATCTAAAAAGTAATACATCTAGTAGAAAATCAAGTTTCAAAAAGATTTTAATAATCACTCAAGCCAAAGTGTCATAGTGGTTTTTTGAGAAAAAGGGGAACAAAGTTTAACGTAAGAAGACAAAATTTGCCCAAGCTTGTCGAATTCGAGCTTGAATGCAACATGTTTATTACCAGTAGGTTTAATAAAACATGTTTTATTACTTTACTTAAAAGCTGGTACATGACTTAATTGCAAGATTTTGTACTTGTTATAGAAGCATACGCTGTAAAATCTTGAAAATTTGCACAATCTGGTTTTGGAAATATCTCAACAGTAAAGATAGATATCGAGAATCGGGAGACGTAGTGATGTACAGTTATTATACTAGTACTAGCCTGTATTCTTAGTTTGAACCGCAAATTTCTACCAAAAAATGACCCTGAAGGTTGATCCAAAGTTGAAAACTGAAAATCAAATACGAGGTTTTGGGTCCAAACATAGCAAAATCCGAAAAATGGTTGGAGCTGTATGAAACTTGGGTACGTTGTAGAATGGTGCAAAAAAAGAAGATTCTGGCTGAAGTTTGTGTCTCTATCACTTAATAGTTTGTAAAGATGTCAGAGATTGCATTATAGATCTTTAAGCGGGGGGGGGAAATGATATTTATGATTAAATGGCATTTATTTTAACCAAAACATAAAGCTACATAAAAATAGCTTTTGAAGTCATATTTTACGGTATCTTGGCTATTAATTCATATCAAGACATAAGCAGGTTGTTTATGGAGTTCATGCTTTGCTCATCAATTGAAATAAGTGCCTCACTGCTTAAGGCCTACGTGGAATCGGTATAAGTTGTGATATGGATTCACGGAAAAAAATTATAAAAAAAACAATAATGTCAACTTGATAAAGGTATAGGTTTTTATTATCAAGTCGACAGGTGTATAAAGCTCCCGTTCATCTACTGGCCAGGTAGATGAACCTTTATATATGTAAGCTATGGGCAAATGTTCTACTCTCGTAATTTAACATGTACGATATTACTGCGTTACTAGCATCTTAACTTCGTGCTAACCGACATATCAGCAGACTAAAGATAGCTTAAATCTATGTGAGTGAGAAAATAGACTTTACCCGAGGTACCCTGATCCATCTTCTATACGAAGATTATTAATATAGATCCATAAGCGTATATCATTTCTTGTATAGTCTTATCCAGTCTATAGCGTCATTCATCCTAATGATGCCATCTCTAGCCTATATCTTATATAGTATAAATCTGTATTGTACATCTTATTAACTGCGCACAGATGTAGTCTACATCAATTTAAGGTAACTGGATGAATTTAGAAGTGGGATGCAGATCATCGTAGTGAATGTATTTCGCAGTTGTAATAGATTTAAAAATAAAAAAAATAAACACAGTGAGAAAACACAACAAATAGAGTCTTCTACTTTACATGGGCAATTAGCATGTCTGTACTTTAATTTATAGCGTATAGCTAGTCGGCAACCAACACAGTATTTACTTTGATCTATAATTTACCGTATGTCAGTCATACTTGCACGCTTTTAAGGCGATTCTTTATCAATTTCTGTACGTCTTTTTTGCCTGCGGTAGGGTAACGTGAGCCTTTAATCGTTCTGCACTTCTGGAGATCCTAACGTCTTTCTCGCTGTCTGTGCTGAAGTGATCGAATGTCATCTCTTACGGAACCAAATTAGAGTTTCCAAAATCAAGCTAACAAACAGATAACCTAAATATCTAGCCGTGAAACCACAAAGCATTTATAACCAATTAAAGAACCAGCAAAAAGAAATCGAATCGCAAACCGCACTTGGGACACATAGACCAATGTAGGGGCTGGTGTACGCATATTATTTACAAATGTGTGAGGAACACCAGTATTAGAATACCGTACCTGGTTATGTGAAATCAAATACAGACAAACTTTAACTTGGTCCGACTGACAGTTACGGCATAACGGACTGACAGACCGTTTACAAAAACGAATATAAATAGAGCAGAAATGTCTAACGTTTGCACGTTATCCTATTTCCGAAATAAAGAAGGAATTGAATTGTATCTATTGTTGTTTTTACACTTTTTTACGACGCCATCTTCTCTATCTCTCCTTTCAACTGCAAATGAGTCTGCTCTATATAGTTCAATTTATTGTTAGAGATATTGTTCAAGAGTAAATATGATCCTTTTGTATGAGGTTTTCCTTTGAAACTCGGGGCAAGCCCAAAAAGTATGCTGTTCGTGTGTGTCTTTATGGCCAATCAAGAGAAGATCTTATGGCAGAAGCTTTCGAAGTAAATGAGCCAAGGTGAGAACAGTTTTTGTATTCATGCACATGTTCGACCAGTTGCCATTACGATTGCGTCTATTCAAGAAGTAATTTCTGATCAACGGGAATCATATCAATTCATTGATTGGCCATCAATTGCGAATTAGCAACATCGTTTGTTAGGTTATCAGGCTTCTTTTTTCGGCAGATCTGTTATTTCTGGAGATTCAAAAAGCCTTCCAATGGCAATTTCCCTGGGGAAAAGTATATGCCTGTGAATGATGTCCCTCTTAATCTGTTTGCTGACGACATGGGTAGAAGCAAAAGTAAAGAACACACCAAGTTTGATAGCTGGACCTTGGTCGTCCCAGTGGCTATTCCGCTCAAGCAAAGGCATCAATTAAAATTACCCAATTTATTTGCACAGATAATAAAAGTAATCGTTTGTTACATAATGGTTTTTAATAATAATGAGATCCAAGAGATATGATAAATTGTATGTATCCCGATAGACAAGATATGATAAATATTTTGGTAAAGCTCCAATGTATATATATTGTGCTAAAATTTGTGCTCTTTTATATTAATTCGAATGTTTCAATCATTGCAACAACCTTCAGAAAGGAGTCACCTGCAGGCCCCAAAAGAGCTTTTTTTGAAATTTTTTCTTCATCGCTTACATTAACAAAACAATCTGCAAATCATGTCAACTGCAAGTGAGCCAACCGATCTTGCTAGCGATGATAAAAAAGTAATCCAGAGACAAATTGAAACCAAGAGCAAAAAGCATGAACATATTCAAGAGCTGTACGAAATTAATCGCACAGTTGCTCGTATCAAGGAAGGCAATTACAAGCGCATTGCACTTCAATTTCCAGACGAATATTTAGCGGACGCTGCCCATGTAGCCAAGGAGCTTGTGGAAAAGACAGGGCAAGAAATCTTTGTGCTGGCAGATACGTCTTATGGCAGCTGTTGTGTGGATGAAGTGGCTGCTGAGCATGTCAATGCCGATTTAATCGTTCATTACGGCCGATCATGTTTGAGCCCGTAAGTACGCTTTGCTTTGTTTTGTAGCCTAGACATTTAACTCTTGAATAGAACATCTCGTTCTCCTGTACTGTATGTATTTGGTCGGCAATCCATTGACTTGGAGCAGTGCAAAAAGGAATTTCAGATGCTATTTCCCGATTTATCACAGCCTGTTATCATCATGAGCGACGTTGAATATGCTCATTGCACGGAGAGTTTGACAGCTGAATTAGCTAAAGCCTATCAGCATATTATCCCCACGGTTATCCAAACAGAATCAAACTTGCAGCACATGCTCAACAAACCTTCATCAACACCACCTTCATCAACATCGCCTTCATCGTCGTTATCACATGGTGGCTTTACAGGGCATGAAGAAAGAAAGAAAAACGGAGAAGCTTGCTGTGGAAAATGCGATCGTGATTTCGAAGATGCCTTCAATGAAGAGGACAATGCATCCTCCATTCTCGCACCAGCAACTCATGCTGATGTTGAGAATCTAATGACAGAGAAAAAGAAGGGGGGCCGTTATTTTGAGCTTCCTGAAGGAATTCCTATGGAATCATGCTCCATTTTCTTTATTGGAAAAGAAAGCTTGACATTGACCAATATCATGATGGTCCACAACAAATGCCCTGTCTTTACTTACAATCCCAAGACAAAAGAAGCAAGGAAAGAATCTGTGCAGGTGAATAGGTTGTTGATGAAAAGGTATGCCCTGTTACAAGCGGTCAAAGATGCTGAAACTATTGGTATTGTGGTTGGAACTTTGGGTGTGGGTAAGTTGCATTGGCAAATTGACAGCAGCATGTGACTTATACACACTATGTTTTCAACAGCTTCTTACATGAACATTATTGATCACATAAAGAAAATTATCAAAGCATCAGGCAGAAAATCGTACTTCTTCGTGATGGGCAAATTGAATGCATATAAAATGGCAAATTTTATGGAAATAGATTGTTTTGTATTAGTGTCTTGTCCTGAAAATAGTTTGATTGATTCCAAGGTATGTTATAATTTCACAAAAAGCAGGGGAAGACACTCACAACTGAAGAAAATGACTAGGAGTTTTGCCGCCCAATGGTAACCCCATTTGAACTTGAAATCGCACTTATCAGGTATTATTAAAAAAAAAAAAATTAGTATGCATCAATCGAACTTATCAGTGCGACAGGGATATGGAATGGGTTGGGGACTATATTACTGATTTCTCAATGCTGCTTCCTCAATTACGCACTGATGGATTTAGCTACGATGAGGTTTGACCTGATTAAAAAATTATGCTGAGCTACCAAATTAACGCAAATTCGTAGGAACAAGATCAAGATGCCTCCAGTGATGGGGAACCTCATTCCTCCTTAATTACTGGCCAATGCAATTCAGGTACATTTTTGCAAGTTTGCATCGCTAGAATGCTCATTTTCTCACTGTCTGATTTAGATTCAAGCGAATTATTGACAAGTACGTTGACAGGTTTGACTTTAAGAAGCAAGGATGATAGCATAGCTCGGCTTCTAAATAGCACTGCAGGTAATAATTGCAGTGTCAATGGTTGTCTCCCCTTTTGTTAATATTTGATTGGTAGGAGAGTATTTCCAGAATAGAACTTATAAAGGACTAGAAGCTAATATTGGTCAAGATGAAGCAACCGATGTTCAGGAAGGCCTATCTGGCATTGCTAGTAGATATGTCAACGAACAGAATTAAAATGTACATGTCAATAAATAAATAAAAACCCTCCTTTGAGCAAGATGCTACTGTACTAGTCTGTATTGAAATACACATCAACTGTGCACATTTTGCGACAGCAGTATGAATCACTCCTTTTTTCAAATTTTCCTTTTTGATTTAAATTATGGCATTCAATGAGCAAATTTGTATATTTAGCTTATGAGAAGGATTGCCCGTTCGATCGTCAACTGGCGCGCATATCATCAGACAAAAAAACTAGGACGCATTGCATACCAATGATGTTAACTAGACCAACAGTGAAAGGGCGATAGAATTAGAGCGAGACAGAGATACAGAAACGGAAGAATGAGATAGAGGGGAAGAGAGAGAAAAAAGAGATAAACATGTATACATGTTATACCATCATTTTCTAATATAACTTTACATTTAGGGCCATGCTAGTTTTTTATTTTTTGGAAAGTTAAATGACATTTTGCATCCAGGTACAAGTGAAGTCAAGGAATCATCAGCAACTCCTTCAAGGGGACAAAAGACGCTATCCTGAATTCGGATAAAAACCTATACATATTGTCTATATAGTAACTTGACATTTATCCATGTAGTTTATCGTTGGAATTTCTCTGTTTATATATAAAAAAGAGATCCCCTCTTCCCTAGGATCATTGATTTCTTTTCTTCTTCTTTTTTTTTTTTTATTTCTTCATATAAATACACATATAAATATGACATTGGATTCATTGCAGCCTTTTGAACAATCGTTTGCAGTATCGCCTACACAAACTCCTAAATCCGATGACAACTATCTCTTGGAAACATTTCATCAATATCCACACGGTGATTTTCGCCCAACATTTTATAATCCTTTCGAAATAAAACATCGACGCAGAACATCCCGCGCGCAACTGAAAGTGCTTGAGAAGTCATACACTGAGAACCCAAAGCCAAGTGCTGCTATCCGCCGCATTTTGGCCCAAAAACTTGAAATGACACCTCGTGGTGTACAGATTTGGTTCCAAAACCGAAGAGCAAAAGCAAAGCAATCTAAAAGAAAACCCAGCTCAAAAATTGAAGTGGAGCAAGAGCCAACTCTGTTGCTAGCAGAGCAAAAAGAACATTACAAAGACATGGATGCAATCGACACGCCTTTGAACAGCAGTGATTTAAATCAATCTTCCATTCTATTCTCGCAATTCTTTACAAACAATTTTGTTCAAGAAGAGCCAGACTGGTCAGCATGGCAATTGAATGAAAATGTTCGTACTGTTGCAACCACGGCTGCTGCTGTTGCTGCTGCATCCTCTTCCTACGAAATGAGACGCAAATCATGTCCCATCATGCATCACTATCAACACATTAACACCATGGCAGCACTTAATCAACCACAAGCAAGTTATTTATCGCCATCTTGGTCGCCCTCTTTACTATCAAAGGATAACAGTAGCAGTAATGTGTCACCTATGCAGCAGCCATTCAAGAGGAATTTCTCTTATGATGCCACTAGCTTGGAAATGATGAACCCATATTTACAGCAAACACCACCATTAACAGCATCTTGCTCTGCTTCTACAGTAGCTGGGTCACCTATTTCGCTAGACAGTTTATATATGAATGACCCTGTTGTTCTTTCAGGCCAGTATTACAATCAACCTGTGTCTTCACCATTAGCAGCAACTTTTATTGCGGATTATATGCCTCAGTTCATTTAAGTTTTATTTATACGTATACACTTTCATATGCCTACTTATGCCATTTTTATCTATATGCCAACAACAATCACATTTCAAATATATCACCCTTCTTTTTGTTTTGCTCTTTTTTGATCCTCTCCCCTCCCCCCCTCCCCCTTCACAAACCACAATCCACCCCCCTCTCATAGTTCATTATAAATATAATCATTCAACATTCCTTCTCTGCATCGTTTTATCTAGTTATGCTTCAATCTCAATCTCAACTTCTTTATATATAACTTTTTTTTTTTATTGAAATAAAGGAATCATTTATTATTATAAATATAGTTATTTTTTCGACTTTTTAGCAGTATTTTCTGTATTATCACCCGTGTTGGGTCTTTTTGTTGTTGATGAGGGTACAACACTAACGCCCTCAACAAATGGCTCTACCAATCTCATATTCATCTTTTGACGCATGCCATCTGCGTCGCCTTCTACAGTAATCTCAACCTTAACAGAATCAAATGTCTTTAGTACAATGTCTTCAGCAACAAGCGATTTAGCCTCCTCGTCATAGGTGAACGGTGATGGCCCATCGGCTGATAAGGATGTATATACAATTGTTTCGATGCCATATTTAGGTACAAGCACAATAATACCATTCTTCAGAACGCGAAGGATACGGCCTTCTTCTACCTCAGTCTTGTTTCTAAAGTAAAGACTGGTAAACAGTTCGACGGAACTGCGGCTTGCCTGCTGAGCCATTCTGTTGCGGAAATTGAGATTATCGCATAATTCCTTCATCCTAAGTGTATCGATCAACTCTGCACCGTATTCAAGGTCGGGTTTGATGCAGGCTTGTAAGAGACGGTGGACAATAACGTCTAAAAACTAGATTGAATACAGGCGCTTAAAGACATGACAGTTTGACGTACCTGCATAACGACGGATAGGGGATGTGAAATGTGTGTAAATGGGGCTAGCCAAACCATAATGCTGGAATTCTGACTCGATCTCCGTGCCTGAGCAAAAATATTGAGCCTGCATCATACAACGGGTTGTCATGATACGGACCAGTTTGTTGAAATAAGGGTCCTTAGGAATCTAGAATGTAAATGAAATGAGTAAAATCAAGCTATTCATTCATTCAGATAACAGTGACAATGAACTTACAACAGCCTTATCTAATGAATCAGCTAAAGCTTTTGAAGTTTCCGTTTCTAAAATAAACCCCTTTTCCATGAGGATTTGACGTAAAGAATCAAAATTGTTAGTAGGAGGGGCAGGATGCTTTCGAAGCATAGCAGAGCTAGGGAATTTGGAATATATCTTTTTGGCTACAGAGATATTTGCCAGCAACATGAACTCTTCCACCAGTGCGTTGGTCTCTTTCAGCTCCTTCATTTCAACATCTACAGGATCTTGTGAATCATTCTCCAAATTGAAACGAACTTCAGGCGATGATAACGTCAAGGCACCATTTTCCATACGTTTTTGTCGAAGAATCTTGGCAAATTTGTTCAATACACGAATGCCCTTGGTAATGGAGTCCTGCATACGCTCATCGTCAATACGAGTTTGTGCTTCCTCATAAGTGAAGGAGTGTTTGGATCGAATAACGCTCTTTGTAAAGTCGACGCTGACAATCTCGGCATTTTCGTTCATTTCCCAAACACAGGAGAAGGCTAAACGTTCGACGTTGGATCTCAACGAGCACAAATCTACATTGAAAAAAAAAAAAAAAAAAAAAAGGAAAACAATCAAAAATTGATGATTTCTAGCCAAATAATTCGTATACTTACTGGTACCCAGAAGTGAGGGCAACATGTCGAGACGTTTATCGACTAAATAGACAGATGTGCCACGCGAAGCAGCCTCTACATCCATTGGCATACCGTGTTTAACAAAATAGGTAACATCTGCAATATCTACAAAATAAAGCTCAGTATTCAACTAAAAGACATCAGTATTCGATGTAGTCAACTTACGGACACCCACTTCCCAATTACCGTTGGGAAGAACACGAGCATGAAGAGCATCGTCAATATCAGTACATCCAGGTGGATCAATGCTACAAATATCCAAATCTCTAAAATCTCGTCTATTTTCTTGTGTCAAATGCTTGTCGAGCACAACCCATTGGTCTCCTTCCACAGGAAGATCCTCAAGCACACGCTGAGAGAATTCTTGATAGGGAACATCATGCTCTAGCAGTAAAACTTCAGTCTCAGTTTCTCTATCGCCAGAAGAACCCAATGTTTTGACAAAATGGCCCATAGGGAAACTATGTGAATAATGGAGCCAGACGTTAAGAAAAATTACATGTATTGTCTGATATCCCGCAGTACCTTGAAGTGGTAGGCCAGCTATCAATTGATACCACAATACGATTGCCTACCAAAGTATGTGCTTGTGATGTCTTGATCTTGATGGGAGGAATGCGTCTATCCATAGCACGAAAAATGACATTTACGGGCCCACTTGCGGTATTCTTGGGTACAGTCTTTTTCACGATGAAGCCGCAGTAGCTATGTAAAAAACGTCAATTTTTGACTATCCCATTTATACCTTCTTGCAAAATCTAAACTTACGGTCTCCATTTTTTACGAATGATACCAACTACCTTGCCAGTAGGTTCAACAGGGGTGTCATTTTCTGTCATTTTATCAACAATTACTTCCTCTTCACCAAACATCTTTTCCTCATCGTCATCCTCTTCTTCAATGGCAACGGAAGCTCCCCGCTTCCATTCACTCTTTGGTAAAAGCTCTACAGCAACAATATCGCCCTGGATACAGCGGTTGAAGTGTTTGCGACCTAAAATAAAGATGGTCTTGACCTCGCCCTCAACTTCTCCAACGACAGTGGCCTATTTACATTTATTAACACCGTTGACTTCCTTTTTAGAAACATATAAAGTGAATATTAACCTCTTGGACATTGTGAACACTGACATTAAAGGGTGCTTGGATGAGTGATCCCTTTTTGATGCCATTCTGGATCTGTGCTGGTGACAGGTGCTATGTATACAGAGTAAATCGGTTAGTTTGAGACTATGCAGTAAAATGTAGCCATACCTCTTCGTATACAACTTTCTCGCCAGCAGCTGCCTTTGGTGCAGAAACCATATCCAATAATTCAGGCGTATCCTTGATACTGTCAACATACTCGGTAACTATATGAGAGTCAAATTTTAAATCAGAATCCATCAAAAAATTGATGATCGATTTTTTTTTACCTCCACAAGTTTTGATTCCAGTAGCCTTAGCTTTGTCTCTGTTTCCACGATCATCACTCAACATGATCACATCGACATCCTCGCCCGAAGAATTGGCTTTCAAGTGATCCATAAACCACTTTGTGGCTACTCGAATAGCTAATAATTGAAAACAAGTCAATGCAACATTCCTAGAAATTAGTGGAATCTGGATACCTACCTCGATCGTTTCTATCGTTAGGTGTCTCTCCCTTTAGTTTCTCGATAAATGTATCTCTATTTAAAAATTAGAAGACAAAGATCGCAATACAGCAATTTTCAGTCTGGTACTTTACCGCTGATGCTCGTTGGCAAACATGTAAAAACGCTTGGTTTTGTCAGCCAAGATAGTGTTCAATCTGTTGTACACGGGCAGGCTCAAGTGACGGATTTCCTCTCTAACAGTCTGCAAAACGATAACATCTTTGATTGCAGGATGCTCCATGATGTCGAGCTAATTTACGAGTGGGTGAGTCGTCTTTTTCATTGTGTTATTTGAAGCATGGACTTGTTTTACATACCTGACTGATAAAGACGTTGGTATCAGGGATAAGGTAATGAGGCTTGAATTTGCTAGTTCCTTTAGGTGTGTTCGAGAGGATTGGTACGGAAGTCTTGCTGCAAACTTTGCAGATTTCTGATGAACATGGAATGTCGTCTCTCAAATAATGCTCTTTGACAACCTTGACAACATTACCCTTGCGAGTACGTTTTACAAATGATTTTGATCGAAGCATTATGGATAAAAGAAGGAAAGAAAAAATAACGAAGGATGCCTTTTCGCTTTTCGCTTGTCAATTTAGTCAAATGCAAAGCAGTCCTTCCGAAACGTTGTCAAATGTGTACGTTACTGCACAGCTTCATGCAACAGCCATCCATAGAATATAAAGGAAGATTATCACGTAAATAAGATATTTGCTTTATGATAAATGCGCAGTATGTAGTAAGATATCATTGCGATTTTTAATCAAAATCAAGGCAATGTTGCGTTACAGAGTTTCAAATGATTTTGGGCAAATGTGGTTGCAACAAGCTTTTGAATAGAGTATACTACAGTATTATTTACAAAATGATTATTTCTTTCTGCCCAACTTTAGAGCATCACCTAAGCCGAAACCTTCGAGAATCTTGTTGAGGCCAATACCGCCCAACAAGCTATTGATGATGGAACCAAGACCGAGGCCGTTCAAGATATTGCCAACAAGACCCAATACACCAGTCAACAAAAGACCAACAGCTGAGAGGATTTGAAGCAGAGGGCTTTGCAAGATATTCCACAAGGGACTCAATTCCTTCTTGGCATGAGGCATGCTTCGTATCTTCTTCTTTGCCCTGTCAATAGCGGTGCTAACATCGCCAGACAGCTGAGCCAAAAGGTCAGCCAAATGATATTCTTCAGGAGAAGCCTTTCTTGCTGAGGTCTTGGCCTGAGCCTGTTTAGCAATCCTTCCAGAGGGATCAAGACCACGAATGGCACCATTACATTCCTCCAGAATAGCAGAACCTTGCTCAATCAATGGCTTGACTGTATCAACCAACTTTTGTTCATCACGTTCCTCTTGAGGCTTGGCTTCTTCTTCGTCGATCAAGTCGGTAATGTTCTTCAAAACAGGTTTGATCTTGTCCAAGGAGATTTGAATGGATTGCGACATTTGATCAGCAATTTTGCGGTATTCTTCTTCTTCAGCTTCTTCTTTGAGCTGCTCTTCAGTCTTCTTGTCGTACATCTTGGCTTTACCAACTGTATGACCTTCATTGTCAATGATGTTACCATCGTCATCCACCGGGAAGCCAGCCAATTTGTGTGCAGAACTTTTATCAACTTCACCGACGATATTGTCATCTTCGTCAACCACCTTGCCAGACTTTCTCACACGAGGAGAATGTTCATCGACCATGGTATTAGGATTGAATGGCTTGTTGGGGTCTAGTTCTTCTTCGTGAGGAATCATTTCAGCTCTGGCAACAATGTGGCCCTCATTGTCAATAACATTGCCATTGTCATCAACCTTGAAGCCAGCCAGCTTGGGGGCAAGATGCTTGTCAACAGAGCCAACAATGTTATCATCCATGTCAACTACCTTGCCAGATCGCTTGACCTCGGGAGAATTTTCATCAACGGCCTCATTTGGATTGAATGGCTTCTGCTCCTCTTCCACTTGAATCATTTCGGCAGTAGCAACGATATGGCCATCGTTATCAATAACATTGCCCTGAGGATCCACCTTGAAGCCAATAAATTTAGCAGCAAGTTTTTTGTCAATATGGCCAACAACTTCATCATCCATGTCAAGGATCTTGCCAGACTTTTTCACTTCGGGAGAGTCCTCATTAACATTTTCATTGGGATTAAAAGGCTTCTTTTCTTCTTCCTTGGGCTCTTCTTCCTCAGCTTCAGGTTTGATCATATCAGCTTTTCCAACAATATGGCCATCGCTATTGACCACATTACCGTCTTCGTCGACCTTCATGCCTGCAAGTTTAGCAGCGACGCGCTTGTCAACATACCCGACGAGATTATCATCCATGTCAAGAACCTTTCCAGACTTGCGAACCTCGGGAGAATCAGCGTTGACCATTTCGTTGGGGTTAAAGGGCTTTTCTTCTTTATCCTCTTCTTCTTCAATTGTGTAGAGATCAGCTTTGGAAACAATATGGCCTTCATTATCGATAACATTTCCTTGAGGATCAACTTTGAAACCAACAAATTTAGGAGCTTGCTCTTTATCAATAGCACCAACGATGTTATCTTCCATGTCTACAATCTTGCCAGACTTACGAACTTCCGGCGAGTCTTCATTAACATTTTCGTTGGGATTGAACGGCTTTTCCTCTTCTTGTTCAGCAGGAGGTTGGTATAGGTCAGCCTTGGCGACAATATGGCCTTCATGGTTGATAACATTGCCGTCTTTGTCGACCTTGAAGCCATCTAACTTAGGTGCCATGCTCTTATTAACAGTGCCAATGACATTGTCTTCCATGTCAACGACCTTGCCAGATTTACGAACCTCAGGAGAGTTTTCATCAACTAGGTCATAAGGATTGAAAGGTTTTTCTTCTTCTACTTCTTCATCATTATCTTCTTCTCCATCATCTTTATTATCTCCACTTTGAATATCTTCAACACTGCTTTCATCATATTGGTTGCTTCCTCGTTCTTGTGTATCATCAGAAGTATCTTTGGCATCGCTTGCTATGTTTTTGCTAACGTCATTGGCATCATTCACCTCGTCTTCAATATCACTTTCCGTAACATTGGGATCTTGCATATCATTAGCTTTGTCTTCAGCGCCGCTCTCCAAGTCTTTAACAGTATCCTGTGCAGTTTCAGCCTTATCATTGGAGTTACTGTCATTTTCGTCATCTGCAGCTTTGACATCATTTTCAGGGGCAACCTTATTATCCTTGATGGTGTCAGCGACATCTACAGATTGGGAATGAATTAGGCAAGATTACTAAATTAGGGAAACAGCTCTGCAATACAGTACCTTCTTGCTCTTCGTTAGCAAAAACTTCTTCTTGATCGTTGTCCGAGCCATCACTTTCATCGCTATCATCGCTGTCTTCTTGAATTGGCTCTACACGGCCAATGAGCTTTCCCTTGTCATTGTAGACTTCACCATTGTCACGGACCTTCTTGCCTGACATTCTTTTAACCTTGCCTTCAACAATTTTGCCTAGAACAGTGCCTGATTTCTTGTCGACGACTAGACCACTTTTATTGACTCTCTTTCCGACCATGAGGCGATACAATTCTTCGAGGTCATCATCATCACCTTCTTCTTCATCTTCATCGGACTCGTCTTCTTCATCAGATTCTTCTTCATCAGAGACAGCTTGCTCTTGTTGTTCTTGCTCAGAATCTTGATCTTTGCTATTATCAGTTTGATCATCACCTTGTTCTTGTTGACCCTGTGTTTGTTCTTGATTGTTATTTTGAGACTTTTGAGCTTTTTGTGCTTCTTGGCCTTGGTTAGATTGCTCTTGAGTAGTTTGCTTTTGATCCTCAGCTGCTCGGGCAGCAGCTGCTGCTGCTTCTTGTTGTTTCGCTTGCTGGTTTTTCATTGCTCTACTAGTTAGATACGGTATAATAAAGAATAATTCGAGAATTTTTTAAATTTGTTATGGAAGAAAGAGAAAAAAGAAATCCTGAAAGACGGGTTCTTTTATATACAACATTTAAATTAGTATGATCTCATGCATAAATCATCGCAAACTTTTTCCCGGAAAAAAGAACACTAAGTTTCCATGACGATATATTAACGTAAATCTCGAGTCAGCAATAGTTCTTTGACATAAAAAAGAGACAAAACGCATATTCCCTTCTTCTTTTTGTTATATCCAGTTATAAATTATGCCTTCCACCGTTGAAAAAAAGAATAAAAAATCCTCATCTGCCAACAAAAAATCGAAAAAGGCACACCCTCGAGGTTTAGGAGAGTCTGTTATACCTGCCGCAAAATCAAAGAAGACCAAGATCTCTAAGGATGATGCTGCTGAGGAAAAAAACAATGACGCCGTCCAGCCAGACGTTTCCAACTCTGTAAAAGACATTGCGCAAGAAGCTCAAACTGAATTGGATGATGACAGCGATGATGATACGGGCCTATTTGCAGGCAATACAGATGCTATGACTTTGATGAATGCTATTTCAGAATATAATCGCATGCTGATGAAAAGATTGTCTATGTTAGAAGATGAGGCCAAGGAGCAAGGAGAGCAAGTCAGTAAACAAACTATCCGAGACACTGTCCAAGATACGTACAATGATGTCAAGACTAAATATGACAGGAAGGATGATGATAAGGGAACCCACCATTCTTTCGAGCTTCCTCTTGGTGACATGCTGCATAGTTACGGTAACTTTGACTCTACTCCATTAGAAGATGACGAGCAAGGCCAAGAAGAGAAGCCCTCCACTGGTTGTAAAAATGAAGATTCTACTGCTCATAATGGCGATGATGCGGGAAAAATCAGTATTGGAAGCGGAGACAAGGATGATATAGTCGTCAAAGTTGAAGCAACGAAGACCGGAATCACCTTCAGTATCCATATTCCTCGAAACTAAAATATGTATTTTTATGTGCATGAAACTTTTTTAAATGAATAATAAACCGTAATAACTTAAAAAGCTGTGTAAAAAAAAAGAGATAATCCTGCATCATTTATCGCCTGAAATGGCTAAGAAAGGAACAGAGGATTTTTGTTTGGGTAAGGATAGATTTGGATAATTATTTATTTATGTACATGTGTATACAACATATTGATTAGTTCAAAGAGGATGTACGTTTGAGAGGCAATGGCTTAGGAGAGCAATGTCAAGGTGACATCGCCTTTGGCTTTTGCTTTCAAATAGAGCTCTGCCTCCAGGTTGAGATCAAGACGCACCTTGGGCATGCTGCTATTTCTACCGCTGCTTTGTGCTGCTTGCTGTTGCTGCTGTTGCTGTGCTGCCAATGCTTTTCTTTGCTGCAGCATGGATTCTTGACGGGTCTTGTTTTTCGGTAAAGATTTCTTACGTTTTTTATCTTTGATGGCTACTTGGTTTTGCTGCTGTTGCTCTTGTTCAGACATGTTATAAATGTAGGCAATTAATATAAAGAAAAAAGAAAATAGAAAAAACGAAAAGAAAATTCGTAATAAATACAAAGGTTACAGTTACATATCACTTGGTGATGTAATATGGAAACTTTTTATAAAAAGAGTTAGTGTCCAAATTGACCTTAATTCACGGGTAAAAATATCGAATGGAGTCATTTAATTTGGTCATTCTGTTGTCATGTCAATCATAAAGAATCTTATAAACCCACTAAATAAAAATTAATATGTATTCTTTTCTTCTTTTTACCAATAAAACGATATATCAAAAAATAAAATGGCCTCAGTTAAAGAAGTGGACAAGCAAGAGGGAAAGATCAAAGAAACTAACGGGTCTGAGGATGAGGCTCCTGTGAAATCAAAAAAATCATCGCAAAAGAAGGAAAAGACAAGGAAGCCCAAGAAGAAAAAATCATCCAAATCCAAAGGTCTTGGTTTAATCAAGAATGATCCGTTAGATACATTATCAGGCCTGGGCGAAGGCGCTATTGGTGGCGGTGGGCAACAAGGCCAACAAGGTAGTGGTGGTGGACAACAGCCCCTGAGTCTGCGTCTTGATCTCAACTTGGAAGTTGAAATTACTCTCAAGGCAAGAGTCCATGGTAAGAAATATTTTATGCGTATTGTTAGTTATTTTCTAAAACTCTTTTTGTGTAGGTGATGTTACTCTTGCCCTTTTGGCATAAATGCCGTCAGTTATCTTTAATATTATATAATAAATATCTTTGAATTGTAATAATCTGAATGATTTGTCCTGTTTCATTTTTATGAATTATCTTAGATCTAAAAAATTTACCCCTAATTTCTAAAAAGAATCTGATGTGTAGAGTTATAAAATTCAATTTATTTAAGGAAAAAATAGTAAATAATAATAAAATGTAGATGTTTTATAAATATATAGAGATTGACAAACAAGTAACAGATTAACGTAGCAGGGCCAAAGTAACATCACCGTGAACCCGAGCTTTGAGTTCGATTTCAACATCTAAATTGAGATCAAGACGAAGACTAAGAGGATGATCACTACCACTGTTTCGGCCGTTGTTCACTGCTCCACCAACTGCCCCGCCTACTTGACCAGCAGTATCAGTAACACCTTTCACCAAACCATTTTTCTTTTTGAGTCTGGCCAGTTGCTTTGGTGTCAATTCCTCTTCATCAGAGGATTCCTCCTCCTCAGAAGCAGTATCTTCCTCAGAATCGGACTCTTCATCAGAATCAGTCTCTTCGTCAGAATCAGTCTCTTCGTCAGAATCAGTCTCTTCATCACTAGAGGCATCATCAGCAGAGTCATTGTCTTCATCAGAATCATCTTCATCACTGGATTCTACAGCTTTAGAAGGAGCCTGGTTTTGTGAAGTTTTAGTGTCTTTTTTATCATTTTGTGTCTTCGTTTCTTCAGGAGTCTTATTCTTGGCAGCATCTGTCTTTGTTTTGTTTTCTGTTTTAGGCTTTGTGGGAGTAGTTGTAGGTGACATGTTGATTTATTATTTCGATAATTAATGTTTCCAAGAGAAAGAAGAAGGGCCAGTTTTCTTTCGTGTAATCGCTTTAAAATTATATCACTTGAATTGAAAAAAAGAAAAGACTGAGAGTAAACAGACGTAATGATGATATAGGATCATGGAAAAATGAGTTACTATACTAATTTCAGAGCACCAAGTTGGGAACGATGCCATCATTGCTTCTTCTTGGATTATCTCGTAAGTTTAATTGGACCAATCGTGCGAGGCTGATGATCGCCGCATGAATGCAGGTGCCTGGTTTCAGGTTGACATGACGACAAAAATGTCATCACTTTTCTTTATTTCTGCTTAGCTTCTGACTGAACAATACAAACGATTAAGTCTTTTCTTTGTTCTTTACATTGTTGATCATGGAGACATTAAAAAATAAAGGCACGCTTCCCTTATCAAAATCCACACTATTACCAAAAAAGAAGAGCTCAGCTGTAAATAAAACAGAGACAACCGAAACAGCAGGCAAAGAAGAAAAGCAGAAAAAGAAGAAGAAAAAAGTAATCGCTGAAAGCAACAACTCTGATTCTTCAGTAAAAAAAAGCAAGAAAAAGAGTAAAAAGTTGGATACAGTTGATGACAAAGATAAAACAAAAACGATAAAAAAGAAGAAAGCTGCCATAGCATCAAGTGCGCAACAGGATTTAGCAAAACAACAGGCAGAAACATTAAAAAAAGCAGCAGCATCTATGAAAAAGCCAGAGCTTGCTTCAAACCCTAATGCTGGTGGCAATTCTGCTTTGCGGCTGAGACTTGATTTGAATTTAGACGCTGATATCAAACTGAAAGCAAAAATCAAAGGCTCTGTCAAATTAACGCTACTATAGAACTCTTTTTTCAATTGTATATATTATGTATTTTCTATTTACATATAATTTTGTAATATTTTAATAATAAAAACTCTTCTGAACCTCTTTTCAAATGAATGAATAATGCTCAAATGCCATCATAAACGAGCTGACCACCCAAGGCCTATTTCTCTGTGTTGGGTTGTACGAAAAATGATTTCATTCTTTTCAAATGTAACCAAAAAGAAAATAGAGTAAAGCGTTACTCGTACAACATCAATTGGTTCACATAACATGAGCTCTGGTATTAATTTTGTTCTACGTGAATTCGACATGATAAGTTAATGACGATTTATCAATAAACATGCTAGTTCTACCGCCCTCAAGTTTGGGCGCAATCTTTGAGAAATGCGCTGATAAAAATCACATGTGTCCAATGACAGTCAAGTCTCAGCTGTCAATAATCTATTCAATTGGATGTTATCTTGTTATTCGTATACTTACAATTTATCGAGTTTTTATTTCAGAATGGCATGTTATAATGAAGCATTTAAGTCGTATAGATATCATGTAATTCAACATAAACATATTGGGATTTTTGGTATGTATTGTGGAGTTATAAAATGACTCGATGTGCCATATATCGAAAAAATACCTAAACCCCTAATCTCTAGCAATATTATATATTGTTGTGAGTGGGCATGTCCACAAAAGGGTCATGCGAGTAAGGCGTATAGCGCCAACAAACAAACAGTTATTACGTATAAATATTCCAATTATTCATTATCAGTTCTTTATCCCCTTGAAGTTAATTTTTTCTATTACATTTTTTTCCATACATCTAGAAGTAGTGTTTTAGTAATAGGTGCTTGCGTATCGGAGTAATTGGATAGTTGAATAGGCGTATTGTATTGGAAAGTGCAGGTAAATCACATCCCACAACCGAGCCCTCACAACAATATAATATAAAACACTACATATGCGCCGACACGGTAGTTATTAAATGAATGGATGTAATGTTACATTTTTTTACGCTTGTGGTTTTGGAACCCTACGAGTTTTTCAAAATTTGCAGCTTTATGGCTCTCGCATATTTATTTATTAGAGTTAAGTTATTCGATATTTTTTTCTATATAATTAGATCCATATAAATTGACGTTCAATTATGTATCAATGTGAGGGCAAGGCGTAAAGCTATAAGCAGTTGGTATGATCTAGATGCATAAATAGTATGTTTCATGTATTGTTTCAAAAAACGGGATTTCCTTTAGATCTGATTTTTGCACATTAAAAATAGAGAATCATATTTTTCACAAGCACATTGTCTTGTGTTTTAAAGTCTCATATAAAAACTGTAGTTAAGTATTCGCACTTGATATTAGGTGACCCACTGTTGCGAGATTAAACCATCTGAAGAAGTTTTTTGATATTATTCTCTGATTTATACAAGCTGTCGCATCTGCATTATTAATGTCCACAAGTTAATATGTGTTCTGGTTTACTGCGAATACATTATATGATTGTATCAAATATAAACCATTATAATATATCAACTGTCGCAGAATAGCGTAATACAATCTTGGCTGCCACTCCCACGGACAACACCAAGATAAGGCGAGCTTAATCAACAGTCAAACACACGGACCAACTATTCGAAATGTTTGTTTAAAGTTGCTCCAAGTTGAGGATAATTGGTTTCACCTTGACAGTTCCTATCACTCATAGGAACTTCATTACTACAATTTCTCCCTTCACACAATTAAGAAACTAAAAACGTTACTTAATATCAATTTGATCTTAGAACTAACATTTAAATAGACAGCTGGCTCCTTTTATGGAATAGTTAGAAACAAATGCTACATTTAAATAACCTCACAAATTAATGTCTATCACTCTATATTCCTGGACCAACCTCAATAATAAAACAAATATATCATGCACTAAATAATGGCGGTAGTATTTGTGAAATACATTGACTACGATGATCTGCATTTTACTTCTAGATTCATCCAGCTACCTTAAATTGACATAGACTACATATGCCCACAGATGATAATAAGATGTACAATACAGATTTATACTACTATATAAGACATAGTTTAGAGATGGCACCATTAGGATGGATGACGCTATAGACTGATACTTATATCTCGACACGAGCCTTAGACATTTACTAGATTTAGTATATGTTACGAGCTTATGCTATATAAGATCTATGCTTCAGATGCGTATTCCCAGTTTCTAGATACCCACTACAAGACATATACTTGTATCCATGATACTAGCTACAGATACATTATGTACTACAGATTTGTACAATATGTGCAATGCTTTAGACAGGCTCATGACGCTATAGACATGCTACATATACCGATATATGTTAAGATGAATACTGTAATGAAATGGCACCTATTATAAGGCACCAAAATTACATTGAAATAAAATCCAGATGGATCATGGCTGATCCATCCAGGAGCCAAATACATGAAAAGCACAAGTAAACAATAACAAGTGTTTGTAGAAGCTTGCACTCCTGATCAAACTACAATCTCCTACAACTCTGGCAAATGCTAATTGATTTGCCATAATTATAGGCAGGAGATCATGGCAATATACTTCAATTGAAGATTGAAGATTGTCCAATGATGTAATGTGGTACGCTTATGTAAATTGGAGAATAAAGTCACTGTTTCAAATCAAGAAGGTTATTCCTGTAAGTAACACAGATCTGAGCACCAGGATAAAGGTTAAGGCTCTGTCAGATCAAAGACGTGTAGCCCTTGCTGTATAACCTCATATCGTACCCTGTCAAGTAGATTGTCACTGTGAATTAGTCTTGTCAATTAGTAATCTAAATATGTCACCATAAATTTATGTAGTTGTAAAAAGTATAAATAGCAGATGCAATTTCGATCTTAAATAAAGTATCTTTAGTCTTCGTATCTCGTTAACTTTTGGTTTTTTTATTAAATTTTTGATCCAACAAAATAGATATAGCGAAAAAAAAAACGGCTGTAGATTGAAACTCAGCACTGCGTTACCATTTGACCTAAACCAGTTTCGAGCTTTTTTTTGCATGGTTCATTGCTAGATATCTCATAAATGAAATAAGTATATCGGATATGCGTACTAAGTGTTTTAAGACAAAAAATAAAATCTGCATCCAACCATATAGATTACAAGGCTATAGAAACACTTTTCCTTACTACCAATTTTCAAATATTCAAAAAACGCCCTTTTTGATGGTTTTTGAGTAAAATCAAGAGTATTTTGAGCTTATTCAGCTCTATAAAGTTGACCAAACAAACCACCATGTCAATACCTACACATCAATATTTTGTTTACAACTGTGGCATTATTTTTTCTGCCAAAAATCAAAATCTTGTCTCGACCAAAATGAATCTACAATTTTCCAGCCCTATCCTTAGAGGGCCAAAATGAAGCCATTCAAAAGGTTAAAAATCAATTCCGTTTTTCGAGATTTTCTCACTCAAAAATTGGTATTTTTTGAACAAACAAAAACCATTAGGTAGCTATGTTGTAGCACTATTTTTGTATTGCTATATAATGTATTGTTATTTTCCATACATTACTCTGAAAGTTACGAAAATAAATTAAGCCTCTGCTAAAAACTTATCAAAAAATATTTTTTTCAACATATCTATCTAAAAACTAATACATCTAGTAGAGAATCAAGTTTCAAAAAGATTTTAATAATCACTCAATCCAAAGTGTTATAGTAGTATTTTGAGAAAAAGGGGAACAAAGTTTAATGTAAAAAGACAAAATTTGCCTAAGCTTGTCGAATTCGAGCTTAAATGCAGCATGTTTATTACCAGTAGGTGTACCAAAACATGCTTTATTACTTTACTTAAAAACTTGGACATGACTTAATTGCAAGATTTTGTACTTGTTATAGGAGCATACGCTGTAAAATCTTGAAAATTTGCACAATCTGGTTTTGGAAATATCTCGACAGCAAAGATAGATATCGAGAATCGGGAGACGTAGTGATGTACAGTTATTATACTAGTACTAGCCTGTATTCTTAGTTTAGACCGCAAATTTCTACCAAAAAATGACCCTGAAGGTTGATCCAAAGTTGAAAACTGAAAATCAAATACGAGGTTTTGGGTCCAGACATAGCAAAATCCGAAAAACGGTTGGAGCTGTATGAAACTTGGGTACGTTGTAGAATGGTGCAAAAAAAAAGATTCTGGCTGAAGTTTGTGTCTCTATCACTTAATAGTTCGTAAAGATATCAGAGATTGCATTATAGATCTTTAAGCGGGGGAAAGATGATATTTATGATTAAATGGCATTTATTTTAACCAAAAAATAAAGCTATATAAAAATAATAGCTTTTGAAGTCATATTTTACAGTGTCTTGGCTATTAATTCATATCAAGACATAACCAGATTGTTTATGGAGTTGATGCTTCGCTCGTCAATTAAAATAACTGCCTCACTGCTTATTAAGACCTATATTCGCAGTGGTAAATTCAAGCTCAGAAATATGTTACCATTGCAAATTTTGCATACATCCCAAATTTTTATGGATTAATATCCCGAAACATTATAATAGGTATGGAGGATATGTTTGCTAAGTGTCTTTGTCAAGCAGCCTCGGAATTCTGTATCGGACCATGTACTGTAGGTAGGAAAGTTATAAGGGGGTGGCAAGATACTGTTCAGCAAACGCACATCCAAACACACGCAATGATCGACCACGTTACCCAGTTTGTCACGCTTTGGTACTACCAACAATGGACTATTAAAGGACGAGTTGATTCTCGATCTCCCAATAGTCTTGGTATCCAACTGTTTAGGATGTAAAGGCTAAGCGAGGTGGGTTGTTGAGTTGATGTTGTGCCTGAGATCCAACTTGGGTATTCTCACAATTATGCAAAAGTATTATACCATGGTTACACTCATTAGAAATCCTTTATACCACAAGGCGATTATACTCTTTCTCAAGACCACTATCCTTCCTGTCTCCTTCTGGTAATAACTGGTTTACGATTACTTGTACTAGCAGCACATGGCTAGTAATTGGTTCTATCTGGTGCAAGTTTATTAGGCCTCGATTCCACAAGCATGCAACCGATGTCAGCACTCGAAAAGTATAAATAGTCTAGGCAAATGTTGTGTAGAGAAGAATCATCTTATTTTTTATATATAAATAAATATATCCAGTTTTAATTGTATATCTATATTTCGTATATTAAAACACCAACCACTTTTGAATTTACTTTGCCACCACAGGCTTCAATGCTTCTGCTATAGGATAAGGATGACGATGCGCAGTCGCTCCTTCATTGGTAGGTAATCTCACAACCGCTTCTGGCAATGGACAACACGACTCAATATGAATGGCCTTATTGCGCTTCAAAGACTCTCAAATATACTCCTCAAACTCTTTACGCTCTGCCAAAGTTCCGGCAGGTGAGTTATCAGCTTCTAGATGTTTGCCTTCAAAATCAAAATTGATATTCTCAAACATTCTTCTCTCATCATGCTCCGTGGCATCCGAGTGCTGATGCTCACTGTCAATGCGAAACGCCACACCCGTCAAACCGACGATATTCATTTTGGGCAACACATCTACTCCCAACAAAACTTCAAAGTCTAGACCTTGTTCAAACTGTACAACTTCTAACGCATGCTCAAATACAATTCCATTCGCATATTTGAATTTCAACAGAAATGTCATTGCCACTCGCTTCATAGACTTAGATAAAAACTTTAGGTAACATTCCACTTTCTTCACTTTTTTAATTTTAAGCACATCTATTAAAAAACTCAAACTGATACAACTAATCTGCAACCCGGTATCCACTTTGCAAATGACTTTGATACACTTGGTGGATTCTACACAAATCAACAACGGGGTCAACAACGCAAAGAAATTAGTTTCAGTCTTTACCGCTTTCACATTAGGCAACTTACATTGAAATGCCAACTCACTAAGCAAATGGTCTTGATCGACCGCCATGCTCTCAGCATCTTCCAGTTTGCTGGACTCGGACGACTCCTTTGCTGCCGCCGGTGCTACACTTGTGGAAAACACCTCTTGGTTCAATACCGTCGGCGAGAGACCTACACCCGGAGGACGGCGTTGCCCACAAATCTCAGCATGTCCTCTTTCGTAAGGCTTTCCACACTTGACACACTTGCCTTCTGCTCGTGCCCGCTTGAACTTCAGGAACTAACAGTCTTTCGAGTTATGAGAATCATTAGCTCCATGCTGGTCGCAATGGTAGCGTTTGCCAACGCCACCGCTATCCGCACGCTTGATAGCACCTTGGTTGCGTCTGCCGCTTGAAAATACCCCTCTGAACGACCCGTGCTGACCGCGGCGCTCTGGACGACTCTCATACGCACTACTCTCTTGAACTCCACTGTAGTAAAAAAGTAAAAACAGCAATAGATACAATTTCATTCCTTCTTTATTTTGAAATAGGATAACGTGCAAAGGTTAGACATTTCTACTCTATTTACTGTATATTCGTTGTTGTAAACGGTCTGTCTGTCAGTTACATACGCCGTAACTGTCAGCCAAGTTTCTCTGTTTCTGACACATTTGTAAATGATGACATGCATGTACCAGTCCTTACATTGCTCTATACGTTCCAAATGTGATTTGTGGTTTGATTTCGCACTATGGCCTCCTGGATGTTCTCGGTAAACATAAATGTGCTCAAATGGGAACATTATTAGGGTCATGGGAGTATTTATGTGCTTGTGAGAACTTAAATAATTTTGCCACAGAATGTGCGTTTATAAATAAAAAGTTGAGATAGCTCATTTTTAATGACATAATACTATTTCTGAGACATTTCGGTTTTTTTTGTGCTGGTAGTAACATTTGCTACCAAATATTTGTTGAGGTATTTGTTGTGCCAGTGTCAAAGGGCGCAGCGTAATGTTATGTAAATAAGATTTGTATAAAGTAATAAAGACTTTCTGAATAAAACCAGATACAAAACTGAAGACTTTTATTGACACAAGATATGATCTCTATTTATACTAACATATATCCCAATCAATGTTTATCCACATAACATCTGATGTTTGACAAGAAGTGTCAAACCTTATTAAATCACAGCATTTCCAGGAC
>MU619382.1:59515-81193 GCA_025201805.1 Parasitella parasitica | reverse complement strand
TTGCTTATAACTTTTGCTAAAATGACCGTAGAACCGAGATCTAACCTGGAAAACTTAGCATTGACTTGGCGCTATCTGGCAACAACATTGGCTTCCATGTCTTTACTGATATCTATAAAGTTATCACATGATATCACAAATTCTCATATCAGAATTGCATATAATCGATGATAGGCTTCGATAAACAGCAAAATAAACTCTGTCTTATGCGCCATAAGTACAGGCATGATCATCGCTATCTGAGCATACCTTGGTTTCCACTGGGCGATGTCTCTATCAAAAGTTTTCTGCAAAAAACGTTTTTCGGTTTTTAGTATCGGAGTTTGAAATATGAAGCACGTGATTTTTAAATTCGGCTTTTTAAAGTGTAAAGCGTAGGAATGCTCTTCCTCAACTGTGTATAGGAGATCATGGAAATACACTTCATTTGGAAAATTGAAGGTTATTCTTCTTTTAATGAAGAAGGATATTCTTGAAATTAGCACAAATATTAGCACCAGTATAATGGCTAAGGCACTGCCAGTTCAAAGACGTGTGGTCCTTTTTGTATAATCTTACATCTTATCTTGTCAAGTAGATTGTTACTAAAAAAAATTAGTCTTGTCAATTACTACTCTTAATAATTCACCATAAATTTATGTAGTTGTAAATGATATAAATAGCAGATGCGATTTTAATCTTGAATAAAGTATCATAAAGTTTTTGTAGCTCGTTAACTTCTGCTTTTATCTTTTTTTTTTGTTTCCATTGTGCTGAAGTGATGGAACTTCCCACAAAAAGTAATTGAATGTCATCTCTTACGGAGCTACCTTAGAGATTCCAAATCAAGCTAATAAACAGATTACCTAAATATCTAACCGTGAAACCGCGAAGCATTTATAATTGATTGAGAACCAACTAAAAGAAATCGAACCACAAACCACATTTAAAAAACGCATAGACCAATGTAATGACTGGTCTATGCATGTCATTTACAAATGTGTCAGAAACATCGATCTTAGAATACCGTACTTGATTATGTAAAATCGAATACAGAAAAACCTAACTGAAAGTCACGGCGTAACTGACAGACAGACCGTTTACAACAACGAATATAAATAGAGTAGAAATGTCTAACCTTTGCACGTTATCCTATTCCAAAAAATAAAGAAGGAATTAAATTGTATATATTGTTGTTTTACGCTTTTTATTACATCCATCACTAAATATCTTTTAGCAAAAATAAGCTTGACTCGATCAAAATAATTAAATGTAATACCAAATTAATTGCATGCTATTGGACGTTAATAGCTTATTCCTTTTCATTGTATATAAAGAACTATCAATCTAATTATTACTTAATCTCATGACTTTCTGGCACAATATAAGCCAAGTAGGGTCTGTTTTAAGCTTAAATAATACAGGCGTATGATGACGGCTATCTTATTTGTATTTGGTTTCCACATGCGTATGATTTGCCAAAAGAAGATCCTCAAATAGATTGTAGTGAATGTTGTAGTAAAAAAGGTGTAAAAACAACAATAGATACAATTTAATTCCTTCTTCATTTTTGAAATAGGATAACATACAAAGGTTAGACATTTCTACTCTATTTATATTCGTTGTTGTAAACGGTCTGTCTGTCAGTTACGCCGTAACTGTCAGTCAGGTTTTTCTGTATTTAATTTTACAAATCGAAGTAAGCCATTATAATATCGATGTTTCTAAAACATTTGTAAATGACATGCATGGACCAGTCCTTATATTGGTCTATGCGTTCCAAATGTGGTTTGTGGTTCGATTTCTTTTAGTTGGTTCTCAATCAATTATAAATGCTTCGCGGTTTCACGGTTAGATATTTAGGAGCTTGATTTGGAATCTCCAAGGTAGCTCCATAGGAGATGACATTCAATTACTTTTTTGTGGGAAGTTCGATCACTTCAGCACAAATGTAATTCATTGTATTTTGTTTAGATTTTAAAAATGAAAGGTCTGGATAAAAGTAGAGTTAAATGAAAGGTAGCCGTGAAAATGTTGATTAGATGAAGTAAAAAAAACCACTCTTTCTCACATTTTTTTCGTTCATGATAAAATTTACGCAAGTATTCTAAACAAAGCATACAGGACAGTCAAATTAGGGTGTATAGGGCAAAGACATTTTTTTTTTTTTTTTTTTTTTCAGTTCCTTTAACAATGCCGCCCCACACTAAACCAGGATGCCTCAAATGCAACAAAGCAATGCTACGACACAACCAATCAAGGTTAGTTTTTTCTTCTATACTCTATTTATCTTGGAGTACTCAAAGATATTAGAAAATGCTCAACTTGTGCAATGAATGACAAAGAAAACCACAAAATTAGTAGCTCAAGAGAAACCACGAAACATATGAATTATGATGAAATAGAGCTACGAAATCAATTTACAAAGTCAAAACGAAAACCTTCAATCAATGTTGAGATGAATCCAAGAAAAAAAACGAGAAACGATCATTATAAAACTCAAATTCGATCTACAGAATTATTTCCCTTTGGGCCCTCGATATCAGACAGTGAAGAAACAGAATGCAAAGAAGCAGAAGGCGAGGAATTAGAAGATAATAAATCAGACGATGAACAAACGGAATATAATGAATCAGTAGATGATGAATCAGAAGCTGAAGAGTCAGAACAGCTAGATGATGAAGAGCTAGATGAAGAAGAGTCAGAAGAGTCAGAAGAGTCAGAAGAGTCAGAAGATGATAAGGCACCAGAAAATACAGCAGATGAGGCGAAACAAAAACGACTGCCTGGGATTTTTGTCAACTTCAATAAACAAGTACGTGGTAAATTAGCAAAAGAAAACAAGAATCTGTCTCAAAGAGAGCTCAGTAAGCTCGTATCGAACATATGGAATTCAATGAGTAAGGTAAATACGCATAGAATCCTTTCATATTACATTGTGCAAAGATGCTAAAACAGAAAGACGGGATTCAGGAGCAAAAAAATCAATACATAAAACCTGAAAACACAGAATCTCCAATGAAGCCACCTTCTGGAAATGGATATTTGTTGTTTTATAAGGAGCAACTTCCAATTATTCGAGACCGTTACAAACTGAAAGGTCCGTCGCTTCTTAAGGATACCTCTGCTTTTGTTAGTGTTGGATGGAGACAATTAGATAAGACCAAAAAGCAAGCTTATCATGAAAAAGCTCAACAATCAAGACGTGCATGGGCAAAAAAATATCCTGTGGAATTTGAAGCTTATTTAGAATCTAGGCGAGAAAAGATTAGAAAACACAACAAATAATATTTTATTTGTCGATTTGCACAATGTACAAATCAAGTGTGTTTTATAAAGTTTATAAATATGAAGCGATAAATAAAGAGCAGCGGTCTGTTTACTGCTGCCTAGTAGGACATTCTTTTGTCGAAAAGCGTTTTCCGTCGCAACCGCATAGTAAATGTTGCTTTGGATGTACAAGTACTTACTATTCTTTGACGTCTATATACCTTTCTAAACTAAAACGCATAGCATTAAGCCTATAGTAAAAGGCTAAATTGGTTCTTCTTGACTGAACAAGCGATTATGAAAGATTGTGTGTTTAAGAATTGTGCTTTTATCAATGAAGAATAAAGAATATGGTGTTACATAATGCCTGCTGTTCTGCATACTAGAAACGCTGAAATTATAGAATGAGCATGCTTAATATAGGCATCAATATGTAAATCATGGTAAGCATTTACAGCATCACATTTTGTATACATGATCAAAGACCTGAGAGCTGATGTTGACATGTATGCAAGGCGGGCTTAAATGGTCAACGGACACCAATTTCTGCAACAAACAAATTCCTAAAAAGTCATGTTCGCGTATCATACTCTTTTCGGGCTGACTATTGTACATGCTGCCAGAGCCATTTAACCCCTCCTTACTGCTGACAGAATTTTTTTAATCTTTTTTCTCTTCTCTTTCTTTTTCATCTTTTTCATCTTTTCTCTTCCAAGCTTTACCAAAATGTCACATCCCATATCTGCCAATATGGAATATTTCAAGAAAACCCACGACAATGATCAGATCAAAACGTCTTATTTTGAACGAGGGGGATATGAACAAGATGATGAGCATAGTGACATGGAGGGAGACGACACTGAAGAAGAGGCAACAGCCAGTAAATGGCACTCTATCTTTCGCAAAATGTCCATAAATATTCAGCGGGATGAGGGCACGCCAGACAAAGATATTGTTACAGGAACAGCCGTCAATCCATCGGATCATGAAAGGACTCTGATGCTAAACATACCGCACAGTGATGGCAGCGAAGTATGTGAAACGTTTGAGGATGATACTCTGCCAACAGTCGAGCAAGTAGTGGGGGATATTGTCAATGTCGAGAACCCTCCCTCTTCAAGATATTTCGAGAACCCTTTTGAGTCAGATTCAACTTCGACAGACGATACAATGTATGTGGCTGCCACTGCAGTGACAGTACCTGAAATTAAAAATGTACAAATACATCCACTCAATAATGCTCTTGCCGCTAATAATGAAAACAGCCATGGATTCACACCAGAAAAGAAAAAAGTGTATGGCGCCAGGTTCAAATCAAGCCCTGAGAGTCTTACGAAAAATGATACAGTACAGAGTAAATTGCGTAGTGGGAAGGAGGTCTGTATTTTTTTACTAAACTATTCATACAAATAGATGCAAATAATAAAGCAAAAACGCAATGGGCAAAAACATTTGAAAAAATCAAAATTGTCAACAGCTTAAGCGGCTCAAACCAGAGAAGATCAAGTTCAGCCTATTATACGACGACAAAGCAACCATTAGCTCCATATTATCCATCCGCTTTCTCACCAGGATATCTTGCGTTGATGTGCAGGGACGAGCATGGACGAAAAGCGGTATGTTTGTGCTGAGACTACTAGACATAGTTTACTAATTGTGATGACAGCCCCCTATTCTGTTTGACGCTTTAAATGTAAGTTCAGGCTAGTAATGTCAAAACATGTCGTATTCATGCTGCTTGTATAGGTTTCGATCACAGACTCAGAAATTGACCACAACGCTGTTCACCGATTATGGACATTTCGTATCGAACTTCAGTATGGAGAGATCAAATGGGTGATCAACAGAACAATCATTGAATTCTACAACTTGCATCTTACACTCAAGTTCAAATACATTTCTGGTTTTATCTCAGACCCCCCGCCTTCATTTCCGAGTCAACTCGCACATCTCACTAACGCTGCATTGACGTCTATGCGTATAACGCGCGAAGAGGAAGATAGCGCATGGCGAGACGTGGCGCTCAAACGACGAGATGCGCTTGAAGTCTACCTCAAAGCGCTAATTCAGGGGGCCAGCATGCTTGTCAACTATGAACTTTGCGAGTTTTTGGAGCTGAGTGCCATCTCGATTGTCAAAGATATGGGGTGGAAGGGAAAAGAAGGTTATTTAGAATATAATTTGAACCCGGCCTCTATTCGTCTGTTTCGATGGCATCGATGGCAGAAGGAATGGCTGATTCTGCGTGATTCTTATATTTCCTTCTGTAAAGACATTGGATCCACCGCTCCAGCAGACGTCTTGCTCTTTGATAAGCATTTAAAAGTGGTGCGAACGCAAAGCACATTTGGCTCCATTCACCAAACACATTTTATCATTTCTAATTCATCGAGAAGAATTGAAGTAAAGGCACCAACTTCCAAACACATTGAGGAATGGATAGAAAACTTGGACAAGGTGCAAAAAGAATCGCCGTGGATCATGAATCATCGATTTGGTTCTTATGCTCCTGTCAGGGAGAATGCCAAAGCGAAATGGTTTGTTGACGGGCATGGTATGAGGTGTGTCTATACAAGGGGTTGTTGTTTTATTGACGTTTTCATGCCACAGATTATTTTGAAGCCGTTGCTCAAGCTATTTTATCAGCAAAATCAGAGATATATATTGAAGATTGGTGGCTGGTAAGTTGCGTATTTGACTCTATACTACGACTACTACTACTATTACTACATAATACTAAAAAAAAAAGTTGACGTTTACCTAGAGCCCTCAGTTGGTAGTGAATTACTCTTTTTCATGTATATACATATAACCCTACTAACCTTCATTTTTATATACACAGTATCTGCGACGACCATCTAAAGGAAATGAAGAATATCGACTGGATAGACTATTGAAAAGAAAAGCTACTGAAGGAGTGATGATTTACATTGTGATATACAAAAATGTATCTGTAGCGCTACCTCTAGACTCTCAACATACACGAGACTGGATGCATCATGTTCATCCCAACATCATTGTTCAAAGGCATGCTAACCTTACTTCTTCGCCGTTTTATGCTCATCACGAGGTAACGTAGGAATGAAATTCAATTTTTTCATTATCTTATAGGCACACTCATGTGAATATACAAAATAGAAAATTCTGGTCGTTGATAGTAGACTTGCTTTCGTTGGCGGATTAGATCTATGCTTTGGCCGCTATGATACATCCAAGCATGATTTGACAGATTATAAATCATTTGACGAAAGAGAAGTGTATCCAGGGCAAGATTATTCTAACCCAAGGATCAAAGATTTTTATAAAGTCAGCCAATATGATATGGAGTTGATTGATAAGCAATGTGTAGCCAGGATGCCTTGGCATGACGTTCACACGGCAATGGTATGTGGAGTCTGTGCTCCAAGAAAATATATCCACCAATACTCACTGCTCTCCTAGGTTGGACCACCTGCAAGAGACATAGCACGCCATTTCATACAACGATGGAACTTTATTAAATCAAATAGAGCAAAAGAAAGAAGTGAAGTGCCGCTTTTGCTACCCAAAGGTGAATATGTAGCAGCCAGAGATGAGACCAAATTCAAAGGAACATGTCGTATTCAAGTATTAAGAAGCAGTGCCGAATGGAGTTTGGGCATAACACGAGAAGTATGTGCTATATATATGTATATATGTTATGTTTCTTTTTCATGCATCAATCTGTTAATCTGGCTTTTCAGTATTCCATCTACAGCGCTTATATGGAGTGTATCTTTAAGGCAAAACATTTCATCTATATCGAGAACCAATTCTTCAGTATGTAATTTGTATTCCTTTGTATGCAGGCAGCACAGAGTAGTGACAGATTTTATAGTAACAACAACGAGCCCTCATGATAAGCTCATCAAAAACAAGATCGGACAAGCTATCGTGGAAAGAATCAAAAGAGCACATCAAGAAAAGCAGAAATTCAGGATAATTGTAGTTATCCCCGTAGCACCTGGATTTGAAGGTGATTTCGTTCAAGTCGACCGTAGATCGATGCCATTAAGGTTAGGATTCAAATATCTTGCTGGCTTTATGAAACAGTTATTAAATGAGCGTATGTGTAGATCCGTTGCGCAATACCAGTATAGATCTATCTCGCGCGGAAAGCACTCCGTATTTGAACAATTACGAAAAGCCAACATTCCTATAAAAGACTATATTGGCTTTTACAGCTTGAGAAATTGGGGCAAAGTCAAGAAATCCATTCCTAATATCAAACCTGCCGTGAGAGATGAGTTTAGCCATGTTGTTCCGCCGCCACCGCCGCCTCCTCCACCTCCACCTCCACCTCCACCACCTCGTAGTAAAAGAAAAGTAAAATCCCGATCGTCAAGTCAGAACAAATCAAACGAGGATTTCCAGCAGCAGGTGCAATTGGAACGTGCCTTGTTGGAACAACAACAGTATAACGACGGCAGAATGGATTTTGTTACGGAGCAGGTTTATATTCATACTAAACTGATGATTGTCGACGACAGAACTGTGATTTGCGGGTCAGGTACGTTAGATATTGGAACAGTTTACTTTGGCTTGAAGATTAACTAGATCGGCTTTTTTTGTACAGCGAATTTAAATGACAGGTATTTATTCTATAGTAAACGTCTTGATAAGCAACAGAAAATTAAGGTGCTTATACGTAGATCCCAGTTGGGGAATCGAGATTCAGAGATTGCTGTAGTCATTGAAGATACAGACATGGTGGATTCTCGGATGGACGGACGACCGGTAAAGTACAGGAACTGGTGAGCATTTTGCATGTGTACCTAATCGCTTTGCAACAGTATAAAGCATCCAAATATGCCCTGAGTTTACGAATGCAGCTATTCAAGGAGCACTTGGGCTTATTAAATGTTCAAACGAGCAATGAATATAATGTGAATGGCTATAGAGGGATGAGAAGGGAAGATGTGGTAGTCATGGACCCATTAGATAACGAGTTTTACTATGACATTTGGAGCAAAACTGCAGAAAAAAATACTTTGGTGTATAGAGATGTGTTTCGATGCGTTCCTGATGATACAGGTAAGAGTTTTGATTTATATAATGAGCTGGTCTGCACAGCGTCTCACTAAATGAAAAAAAAAAATATACTTAGTACATTCCGTTGAACAACATCGCCAGTTTGTACCAGACCCTACTCGAGTTTTACCTGGGCATGTAGCAGAACCCTGGAATCGCAATAATGAACAAATCCAAGCAAAGTTAGACGACATTCAAGGTCATTTAGTCCAGTTTCCAACGGAATATCTCAAGAATATCAGCATGACAGCATCTGTGATTCAGGAAGCTGTTCCTCCTGTTGTATTTACTTGATCTGTATTTACTTGAAACGTAATTAAAAGCCATCTGTAGAAAATGAAGCTATGTAATTTCCATGTGGCATCTCTTAGACTACTGCAGACAATACCCATTGCACGTTTACAAAAATGTTCTTGTTATACAATAAATCAAGCCAAAGAGTGTTGGCGGTCCACCTCTTTTGTCTGCCATAAACATCAAAATATCACAAAAATACGTGTACTGTGCTTCCACTCTCAATTTACCCACTTTTTGAAAACACCGACCACTTTTTTGAGGTTAATTTGGTTAGATATTTGAAATAAATTGACCACCTTTTTCAAATAAGTTGCCCAATTTCTGGTCAAATGTCAAAATGATTGTTAAATATTTATTACAAAATTAACGTCTTTTACAATAATAAAAGAAAAGTCTCGAAGATCAACATTATATTTATCATACATAGATTACAGAATAAAAAACCCTTAGAAAGATTCCGTTGGTTCTTTATGTTCTGCAACTAACCTCCAGCTTGCTCCAAGAATCAGCGATCAGAGAAGACAACTTCTTTATTCGGTACATAGTATGAGGCATTAAAAATCACAACCCAACAATACTATCACCTAAAAAGACTACTATAATGAAGTGGCATTCAGTGAGAATCACCTTATTGAAACCAAATGTAGTATATAAATACATCTTCAATATAATATATAGCATGGAGCTATGAATTTCCAAGCGCCATATTAAAAGTAGGCGTTGATACCACTCCTTTTCAAGGAGAACTATATTTTTAAGATGGGAAAAGCAATTCATCAATTTCATAGGTTTTAAAAAATGGTGCTACTAAGCTAGATGCAGAAAACGGGTGTGATATCATTGAGAGCCTTCTCAGGCAAACCTATGAAACGGAAAATTGAATGCAGAGGATACAGAGTTATGTACTTGCCTCCTTACTCACCCGAACTCAATCCCGTTGAGCAGTTTTGGTTGCTAGTTAAAGGGAAAATGAAGCGTGGTCGACTGTTGACTGAGGAGAACCTGTAGAATTACCAATGCTTGCAATCAGGTGCTCATAAGTGATCTTTATGGCTTCGCTAGTCATTCTAAACATCAAATAATCAATTGCTATAATAAAGTTCCATTTTAAATATGTTTCCAAGTAATACTATGCTCATTTCAAAGACGTTAATTTGGTTAAAAAAAACCGACAATTCTACCTCATTAAAACATAATTCACTTTTTCTACAGTTGCCTTGTAAATAAAATGGTAGCATTGAGGTTCTTGAACCAGAATTGAAACTTCATCAAACTTCATCAAAGGTCAATACTGGATCAAAAGAATAGCCATCCTCAATTGACTTTCAGTAGTGATTGCATGCCCTTCTTTGAAAACTTGAATTTCCGGTTATACAAATACTTCTATAAAGCCTCAGTTGTATACTCTAAGGTAGACCCTTTGGAATGAAAGTTTAAATAAGTTATTATTTCAAATTACTTCAAATGGAATAATAAAAAATTGATGAATAATGACAAACTTCTCATTATGATGAATAATAACGTGAGAAACATGTATACCACTATCCATTGTAACTCCTATGAAAGCAGCATATTCACATGTACTGGTAGACATTGGGAATTTACACTTTAACACGTCAGAAAATTATAAGTAAAATATGTGCGTATGAAACAAAACATGAAATAGATGATCATGTACATTAATTTAAAATTAAAAAACTCTCTAAACAAAGTGAATAATGTCGAAATTCGGGCGAAAAATCTTGAATCTTTCGAAATTGGACATGGTCTAACCAGCAAAGGCGACTTTTTAAGCTGCACACTCTGTTTTATTTAATACAAGTATGTTGACATTTTTTATTATTACAAACACAAAGTGCCTGCTATTAGAATCTGCTCAAGCTGTGGTCAAGAAGGCCATTCGCGTTCTGCAAGCAGGCTTTGCCTCAATAATACCCGTGCTAATACTAACACTTGCGGGAGCTGTGGTGTTATAGGCCATCATCGATCTTCTTATCGTCATTGCGCTAACAACATTGTTAATCGTATGACTCAAATTTGTTTTCACTTTACAATCATAATCGAGCTCTTTATATAAACTGGGATCTCAATCTGAAACTATGAAAGTAGATCAGCAAACAGAAACAATCAGCGTTAATGATGCAACAACCAGCAGTCGTATTTGTTCAGGCTGTGGACAAGAAAGTCATTTGCGATCTATCAGTAGATTGGGTGCCAAATTAATACACAACAATACTCATAACATGGCTAGAAGAAGTACACCCTGTTTCACCAAACGCCATGATCTTGGTGGAAGGAACAGCATCTGTCGCCATTGTCAAGCACGCATGTGGACATAGAGAAAAATGGAGGCACCAGTGCAAACCCCGATTTCTCTTTGTCCTGTCCTGAGTTGATTGCTAATTTTCTGTTAGACCGGTATTCACCATGACCATCAAGGCTCAACACTCGACTTTCTTGTTCTTTTTCTCACATGGTCATTTATATGTTGCTTTCTCGCGCATTAAGCAGCTATCTTCAATCAAAATTCTTCTGCATAGAAATACCTCAACTACCAAAAACTATACTGGATCATACACCGATAATATTGTATTCCATGAAGTATTCAAATAACTCTACTGATTTTTACGTTTTTTTCCTATTGTGCGTTACTACATCTATATTTTTATTTCTGTTTAACAATATATTTTAAGTTATAGATAAACAACAATAAAAGAGCATTGAATATCTGATTAGCACTTATCAAAAGATTGAGCTCCCGGTAGGGCGACGATGGCCGTCGAGAGCGAAGCGAGCAGGTCAGCTAGTTTATACTAAAAAATATGATATTACCTTGATTCCCGTTTATGGTCTGATCCTTTCTACTTGGAAAATTGTGACAAATGTAAGTAAACAGTAACAGCAGCTAAATAGAACGCAAAATAACTCGTTCCTTTTTTTAGAGCATTACAAATACAAGAGACATTGGTTTTGGATTGAAGTATCTTTACCAAATATTCCCAAAACACCTTAAAAAACAACATTTCTTCTGTTTGAAATTATGTGAACATATGTAAGTCTCTGATAATAGGATACTTTAATAATTTAATCAGTATATTGATTTAATTGGTGTTAGGCTAAACCTCATACAGATGCATCCCACTATGTTGATTAAAGTTGATCCTCCTGCTTTCTCCGAAAATGATTATTTACGTGTAGTATGGTCCAATTTCTTTGAGTATCTCTTCCCCGCCTCTGGAAACATCAAGATTAAAACGTGAGTAATAGTAAATGACTTGTAGACATAAATGACTAACACTGGTTTGTTATTAGTGGGGAAACTACATTATAAATCTGCTGAAAACAAATCTCAACTTTATGCACATTTGCCCAGTACATCTAAAATAATAGGCTTCAAAATTGATCTTAGGCTGCTATTTAGACATAACAATCGCGACATTGATATATGCGCTGGTGAAATTGCAAGCCACGATGGAGACAATAAAATCATAGATGATGAAGGAAAACTAAACAGAGAATCAAAGGACATACTGGACAACCTTATTTCAATAATTCCTCGAAACAAATCAAATGTTAGTATGGGCTGGTCTGTTCAAATTGGTGGCTCTTCTTGTTTCTTTAGTGGTATTCACTTGGATGCTGATGGTCTATACTTAAAGGTTCCCAATTTTCAGTTTGCTCTTCCCTCTACGATTGCTGATTTGGATAATTATACTGATGTCTTGAGTAATCTGTTAACATTCAGAAAGTCTATGTACTGTATTGCCGATACCATTGAAGAGTCTCTGGCTACCAAACACTCTGTGGAAACAGCTCTTGGAAGAGCCAATAATGATGAAAAGAACCTTGATCCACGTATCTATTGGATTCGTGACTCTTACTATACCCCTCCTTCAAACACAAAACCTGCTTTACCTACTTACCTGTTTGGCTGTGCCATAGCCGGAGCTTGAATAGGTCGATAACTACGGAGGATCTCAGACATTACATCCGTCATCAATCATGAATAAATTGTAAAGTTTATCGCACGAGAAAAAACAAGGCCTGAATCCTACGTACAAAGACTGTGTGTTCGATGAAAACGGTTGGACCTTTTCTGGGGATCATTGGTTCAACACGATTACCAACGACCGATCAACTTCCTCGCCATATGAAGCCAGTGATGACGAAGAGGATCCCTTACACATCTCATTAAATATTGGAGACTGTTGACACTTAATGAGTGTAATTAAATGGAGTTCCATTTTATCACTCTCTATGACTTATCCATTATCAATCTATATGTTACTTTGGACTTTCATAAGACCCCTTTGTATAGATGCATAATTTACAAACTCATATAATAAACACCATTGGCTCACAATAAACCCTTTTTTCATACCTTTTTCATACCTTTTTTACCCGTGTAATTTACAAAGGTTCTTGTGTCTGAGGCCAGCACCAACTCAGAGACTTCGAATAGGAGCAGTAAAAAATTAAAAAAAAAAAACATTTAAATAATTTTATGCGTAAATAAAGCAGCACTTATAAAGATGATGAAGTGAAGCGTTTGCTAGGTACCAAAAAGATATTACCAGCTAAAATTGTGCCTCCTTCAAACAGAGGAATTATCTTCACTATAATTGGGGCGATATGTGAGAAAGGAGTAATTGACTTCAACTTGCGCAAGCCAAAGGCTGTTCAGAAGAAAAGCGCTTCTAATAAAAAGAGAAAGAGAGATGATGGTGGAGCAGCTGAAGTACCGGAGGTAAATGCAAGAATTGGTACGCAAAGCGAGCACTTCATGCAATTTATCAGTAACGTTATGGATACACTTAACAAGCATGGAATGTTTGGTCGCTATCTTATTTTAGATAACGCCGTTATACACAAGGTCCCTGCTGTCCAAGAACTCATTAAAATTCGTGGATACAAAGCTGTTTACTTGTCTCCTTACTCACCTTTCGTAAATCCAATTAAACTTTGTTGGTCGAAAGTCAAAGCTAGCGTAAAGAGAGAAGACTGTCTCACTGCAACAGATAATTTGAGCGCTAGAGTTATTGAGTCAGTAGAACGGGCAACTGTGGACTGGACTAAGCATTCTGCTTCATTTTTTGATAGGTGTTTGGCCCTTGAGCCAATGCTTTAGTAAATTATGTGTTTTTTCATACGCAAACTAAAAAATTCAATGTGCAAAACAAAAAAATCAGAAGCGCGAGTTGTTTGGGAAAAACCAATACAGTGAAAATCGCAAAGGTATACGTCGTTTTATTACTTCCGAATGTGAAGTGAAAGAAAAATGCCCAATCCTCTCTACTATTATGCATTTTCGTGTTTTCTATAAGAGATGTTTTCCGTTTTCATGAAAGACGTTCATTTTTGTGAACAATAGTTATGATTATAAAAATTCAAAAAGTTGGTCAACTTATTTCCTTTTTCTGGGCAATGTAGCCTCGCACAAGTGCGCAATTTTTCTCAAAAAAGTGGTTGGTGTTTTCAAAAAGTCGGTAAATTGAGAGTGGAAGCACAGTAGCTGCTTTCATTCACTAACCAAACCCACATGAGCGTTAATGTTTCGCCAGAGTGGCAGAAAGCTGAAGATTGCCAGAAATGATGTTATGGTCACCTATCTGAAGATCGTGTTAGGCAAATGTTATATTTCCAATCAAAGTTACAGCTTGTGGCAAAATTCTGTTGACACTTCACTCTCCAATTTAAACAGCACTTCTGCATCTATTAATGTCGTCTCGTTACTTGCAATGAAAAAGACCACAATAATGGAAGTTCTATAAATCAAAATGTTTGATTGGCCATGTTCCATCTTTACTGCTTCCATTTTTCAACATTTGATAGATGTCTTGTTTTTGATTTGGTGATTCTAGCTTGTGTTGTAAGTATACTTGATCATAGAGTTCTAAAATATAATCTTGACTAACAGGTGTATTCGCTGTCTAGACTTGTATACATGATGTAAATATATTTATATATCTTTTTCGGCAATACAAGAGGAACATGAAATATCGTCTTCAAAACCGGTGATGGCTGATCCTGTGTTACATCAAGTTCAGGTATTATGTAACATCTATTCTCATCGAGTTGCTTCGATGGGTGTAAAAGATGAAGCCAGGCTGTAAAAGATCGTCGATGTCGATAGGAAAAAAACAAGCATATTGCACGTAAGCTTCTTGGTAAATACTTTTTTTTTTCTTTTTTTTTTTTTTGTTAAAATGCTTGAATTGCATCTATAAATCAAGAAAATTTTTCTTTGTAGCTGATTACAGTTATTCATAGTTTACTAAGCGCACCAATAACAGATTTTGGCTTTATTGGTGAATCATTGGTTTTATATTAGGAATGCATATCTTTTTAGGTTGTAAACTCTTTCATTCACTCTACTAAACAACCAAACTGTATTTTGCATTTCTGTAGCTGCACTGTTGTAGTTGATACAGAACTTAAAATCATATTTCCATCGCATTATATCTCTATGTTGTAATACCAGCGACTACTACTACTACGACTACAACTGCTACTCCTCCCTTATCACAACCTCTTTATTGTTATATTATGATGAAGCCTTTCGAGAGTTTATTCGATATCTATACTGTCTATACTCAACATCCCGTTATATCCAAATGGCTGACTATTGCGCTCGTTATTTCTCTGTTCCTAAATACCTATCTATTCAACGTTGCCAAACAACAGCCAAAAATAGTTGTACAAAAAGTTATTGAAAAGGTCCAAGTGCCTGTGCAAGAACCAGCGAAAAAGGAAAGAAGGATCTCGTCTCCTCCCATTGCCAAGATTAACAAGAAAACCCATCACCATCACCATCACCAGCAACAACAACAACAACAACAGCAGAACCATCACCGCCACTCTGATATTGTGCGTCCTTTAGATGAAGTTTTCAGCTTAATCGGCACTCCTGAAGTACTGACAGACGAAGAGATCATCTCTGTTGTTCAAAGTGGAAAGATGGCTGCCTACGCTCTTGAAAAGGTACTTGGCGATTTCGAACGCGCTGTGCATATCCGTAGGGCTTTGGTTTCGCGTGATTCTATTACAAAATCGCTGGAAGGTAGCCTACTTCCTGTCAAGAATTATCATTATGATAAGGTAATGGGTGCATGTTGTGAAAACGTGATTGGCTACATGCCTATTCCAGTAGGTGTAGCAGGTAAGCACAAACATAAACAGATAAACATGGGAAGGTATACTGACAAACACATCCTGTCACTCACCTGTCTAGGCCCACTGAATATTGACGGTGATCTTATTCATATTCCCATGGCTACTACAGAAGGTTGCCTAGTTGCTTCAGCAGCTAGAGGCTGTAAAGCCATCAATGCTGGAGGTGGAGCTACAACCATTGTTATTGCAGACGGTATGACTCGTGGACCCTGTGTTGAGTTTCCCAATATTCTTCGTGCAGCAGATTGCAAACGTTGGATTGAACAGGAGGGAGAAAAGGTAGTAACTGAGGCGTTTAATTCCACATCTCGCTTTGCCCGTGTTCGTAAAATGAAGGTTGCTCTTGCTGGCTGTTTGATGTACATTCGTTTCTCTACAACCACAGGTGACGCTATGGGCATGAACATGATTTCAAAAGGTTGCGAAAAGGCATTGTCCAAGATTGCCGAAAGATATCCTGAAATGCAAATTATCTCTCTATCTGGCAATTACTGCACTGATAAAAAACCTGCTGCTATCAACTGGATTGAAGGTCGTGGCAAGTCTGTCGTAGCAGAAGCGGTTATCCCTGGCTCTGTTGTCGAGAAAGTGCTTAAAACATCCGTTTCTGCCTTGGTGGAGCTTAACATCTCGAAAAATTTGGTCGGTTCTGCCATGGCTGGATCTGTTGGTGGATTCAATGCTCATGCGGCTAATATCCTGACCGCCGTCTATCTTGCTACAGGACAAGATCCAGCGCAAAATGTCGAAAGCTCCAACTGCATTACGTTGATGAAGGCGGTCAATAATGAAAAGGACTTGAACATTTCGTGTACTATGCCTTGCATCGAAGTAGGTACAATTGGCGGCGGCACTATCCTACCTCCTCAGCAAGCCATGCTAGATTTCCTGGGTGTTCGTGGTCCTCATCCCACTGAGCCTGGGGCCAATGCTCGTCGTCTTGCCCGCATTATTTGCGCTGCTGTCATGGCTGGTGAACTCTCCCTTTGTGCTGCTTTGGCTGCTGGTCATTTAGTCAAAGCCCACATGGCCCATAACCGTAATACTGCCTCCAGCACAGCTGCAGCTGCTATGCCCATTATTGCTTCCGTGGCCCAAGCTTCAACCCCTCCTGCTACTCCAGTTGAAAGAGAAGACCCAATTCCTGGAAGTTGTATCAAATCATAGACTGTTTATTTTACTATTCATGCATCTTTTTTTTAAACTAAAATCCAGTTTCTCGAAACAAAATAACAACCTAAATTTTTCGTGGTGGCATTGCTGTTGGCACAATGTCGTTCACAGTCTTCTTTTTCGTTGTGCTGTCTTTACTTTCCAGTGTAACGTGTCCGTCCCAATCTTGCACCGTGATGGATGGTAAATGCTCTGGCTGTTCAAATCCTTTTGAGCAAACAATTGATATAGCTTTCTGTTGCTTTTTTATCTCCATCTTCTCCTTGTGAATAGCCTCGAGTTCCAGCTCATCATCGTCCAATTCGTAATCTGATATCTCGGCAGCATGAATCAAGTCCGAGGCTAATACGGCTTGATTAGGCGCATCTTCTTCGATTTGCTCCCACCCGTCAAATGGCGAGCCTGGTGGGGAAATAAGCAGATTTCGCTGAAACTGTGGAACTTGTAAAGAGTTGGATTTTGGGTCTACGTTTATGGCAAAATGCTGCCGGCTGAATGTGTAAGTTTTCAACTTGGGCAAGTAATAAAAACTTTACCTGTCCGTAGTACACTCGCAATTGCAGCACTACCTTGCCAGCATCTCTCCACACTTGCACACCATTTACATCTATCTTTGCAAAAGTAACAATCTCAGGAAATGGCTCTCTTTCTCCGTACACGATGGAATGCTTATCTAGTGATTTCTTTGCATTCATGGCATGCGCAGTCTCTTGGAAAATGACCATCACTCTTCGAAATCCCTTCATAGGGACAAAGGTATATATAGAGCCAAACGATGCAAATGCGTCATGCAGTATCAACATCGCATCATCGCAGCCAAAAAAGTTGGCTGGCACATCAGGGATCAATAGTGTGTTTGTCGCAATAGATTCTGCTTTATCGAAATGTGCCATTGAAAATTCATGAAACAAGAAAAGAAAGAGAAACAGAAATAATGCTAATATCGTCACTGCTTTTACTTGAGCATCTCTGTTGGTATCACATGGAGACTGCAATCAGAGAACCTTCAATTGATTTCCGTGCACATACACAAATATATATCTAAAATTATTCATAATAAAAGTACAATCAGTCTACCAAAGTGCCTACTCGATATCAACGCCAGTAGCAGAGGCTGCTGCTGCTTCAGGAGTCTCTGCTTGCTGCCCTTCCATTGCCTTTTGCTGTCATAGCTTTTTAGTTTGCATGTCATCTGTTATCCAGCAAACGACTTACCTCAATGGCTAGAATAGTGGTGATGGTGCTGAATACAGGCTCAGGGATCGTCTTTTGGTATATCATGACCAATTCCATGGGGGCAGGGTACACCTTGAGTGCCTTGTAGAAGGGTAAAACAGCCTCGTCATAGTAAGCAGGACCTAAACCACACAGCATAAGAACAAAATCCGTGTCATGTCACTGCAGTAAATCCCATACCTTTTCCACATAAAGCTTCACCAGCAGCAACTTGCTCCATGAAGTACTTTTCCTTTGCCTCAGCAGAAGTAGGCAATTCTTCCTTTGAGCATTCAACAATAACGTTTTCAATTAACTGTAGTCTGGATTCCTTTTCGTTCTTTTCGGCGTTCTGGGATGCCTTTGCTGCATTTTTGCGCTCACGTCCTGAATTTGATGGGTAGATGAGATTTATGTTTTAGTCTACATTAACACCCATGTCTTTTTTTTTTTTTTTTCTTTCTTCCTTTTTCTTACTCAATTGTTTTCTGAATTCAGGATTGTTACGTCTCATAGAGTCAAAGTAGACTAAATAACCGAGGCCGGCAGAGGCAATTACACCGGTAGCAATCAATGCAATAGTGGAAGATTTCATGGCTTGTTTTCTTGGTGGTAAAGAAAGATTTTTCAACTTGCAAATGCAGTTTGACTCCCTTTTGTCCAGAAAGGGACCCCTTCAGGTAACGTCACGATCATCATGACAGATGGTCTTGGTCTTCTCACAGTTGCAAAGTAAAAGACGTTTCTAAAACAGTTGTCTAGTCTTCTACTATGCTATACGGCACAGTTAGTGATAGAAACAGCAATATATATATTTATATATATAATATATATCACGATACAAATTGTATTTTTATTAACCCAAACAAAGCCTGTGCCTATATACTTTGTTGGCCGTCATATAAACACACATTTCGATCAAGCAGCCCCGCAAGCATACATTATCGCAATCGATTATCAAGAGTGCTTTATAAATATTCTAGCCCTCTTCATTTTTTATTCACATTTATGTTTACAAGTTATTTATCTTCCTTCTCCTTCTTGTCAAGGTAGTCGATGGTTTCGTTTTGCAAATGCTGAAATGGTTTATCGTGCTCTTTATCAGCCTTTACCTAAATGACAAGTCTGTAAATATGCAATGTACGTATATTCATTCAAACAGAAAGTCTTACAGCTGCCTCGCTATGAGATGCCAGTTTTTCGTTCCATTCCTTGTCTCTCTTTTTCAATTCTTTTTGCTTTTCTTTCTCCAGAACCTCGGGATCGTTATCAGACATGTGTGAAAAAGCAGACATTGCTCTTGTGGTAGTTGAGTTTGTGACAGAGGTGGACAACAATGTGGTAACGTAAGTGGACCGGTAAGCTTTGGTTACTTCAGTTGCGGCAGTTTTAGCGTACATTTTTCTTAATTATTTAGACAATGCACATGAAAAGACATTGCCAAATCTGATCTCTATTTATAATCATAGAGACTGGCCATAACCTCATACTAACGTCATTGTTAGAGGCCTCGAAGACTTTTTTTTAGAGTGTCAAGATATTGTATTCAACTCGCGGAATTGACTCTCATGCCCGGGGGGAAATGACCTCATTGCGAATAGTTCACTGGGCTAAGAGCTTTAAAGATCGCCAGAATAGCATGGCAAAATATACTTGCAATAGTCGATTAGAAGACCAATAGAAAATATCATTCACTAGGATCGCTTGATTGCATTACACTTTCTCTTCTGAAGAGGACGACTAGAAGTCTAGAATCTCTTTTTTTTTTTTTTCTTCTGAGTATGAGGTTAGCAAAACAAATGCATCTGTCAATGCAGCATTTTAGAAGTGGTAGATATTTTTGGCATATGCTCCAAGTCAATTGGGTTTTGTAATGTTGAGCCTCATTATTGGTGAAAACCTTTTAGCTGGTAAAATGTTCCGTTTACTGTCTTGAACAAGTAAATAATAATTTTACAACGCAAAGCTTATACTGATAAGAAAATGCCCATTCAGCAATTAGACAAAGCGTTAGCTTTATTAACCTTCAAACTGGACATTAATAATAGCGGTAGCGGATCATTTCCACGTTGGATTTAAATATAGTACACATCTTATTCTAGCCGCCCTGGTTTTTTTCACAAGACATGTTGATGGTGTTGAACAAGTATCGCTTAATTATTGAATATAGTAGTTGCGTGTATGGTCATCTAAAAAACTTGCAGCGCTCGTAACACTCGGATAATGGCATGCACTGTCATTGCATTAGCTGCCAAAGCATAATTTCCACGATAATCTATCAAGTATCCAAAAAAAATATACAGCATTCTAGGAACATTGCTCGCTTCGACGATTAAATCACTAGGTATTATATATCTAAGAAAAGCCCAGAGAACTGTAGCGCGAAGTAGTCTGAAAGCATCATCTTCGCTGCTTGTCATAATGTCGAATTGCCGCTTAATAAGTTTGTGTTCTACCTCGGGACGACCAGAGTCCAAGTTGTCCTTTAATTCATTGAAACGATGAAACAACACTTTTTTGATTTTGCAGTTTTCCACTACAAAGTTTATGTGAGATACACATACGCACAGATATGGTGATTTGCTTACAGTTCATAGTGTGGATACTGAAATAAACTGCTGCATCTATATTGTTATTACTGCCGTTTAATACAGCTAAGGAATTGTTGACTGATGAAAAAGAGTGGCTCTGAAACTTGCAATTTTTGCCAACTGTCCAGTGTACATGTTAATTGATGTTGAGCATTGTCTTGTTGTTGTCAGGTACTTACAAAACTTTATTGGTACATGGCCAAACTTTGAACGGCTGTGGAAATCAGACACGCAATCATCGAAAAACAGGATATTATAAACCAAAGTGTATAATAAACAGATTACGATAACAGAGCAACAACAGGCACGAAATGTTTGTATACGCAAACTCGATAAACCCATTTGATAAAAAAAAAAAAACGTCAATCAGTCAATGTGAGCATCTTATATGTACTTATATAGGCTACATGCTCATTATTGAAATGTGCGCACAAAGAATACAAAGAGTACACATGTTGATTTCACCATTATAATTTGAAACCAATAGATAATCGCTTGTTATATGGACAAATTTAAGGGTATCCAGATCAGGATGTATATAAATGATGCTTACATAGTCCCTGCCATAAATTTAGTTGTCAACATACTAGCCAGTTCCAGCTAACCCCATTTGAATCAATAGATAACCAGAATTCAGCTACTGGCTGCTTTTAAAAGAGCTGCTTAGAAGTCTACAATGCTGGCAATTTGTATGCAGCTTGACACTTGGGAATATAATGCTATGCTAATAGGCGCATAGGAATCTTGTGGTGTCTAACTGAAAAAATTGGCCAAGGATATAGATATGTGCCATAATGTATCTGTTACAATAGATTGACTATAGATCAGCAGCTTTGAATCTACCTCTTGGACTAGTGAAACGGTAGTGAGTGACTGGGATGCAACAATTTAGTCATTTCTACGCTTCGAGACATTTCGTTTCGTTTCCACA
>MU619382.1:22211-43167 GCA_025201805.1 Parasitella parasitica | reverse complement strand
AAAAAAAAAAAGAAAAAAAAGTCAGATGTTCTGTCCTTTCTCTCTTTCCAACACAAAAGTCTTTGACTCAAACTGAAAATTAGAAGGGATATATAAACTTCGATTCTTTTTGGCCATTTTTCTTGCCTGATTACACATTTATGAATCTTCCGGATACGATTTTATTAGACATATTTTCTTACATTCCACTGCCTGAACGCTGGCTGATAGCAAGGTATGTAGCAAAATGAATTGCATACAGAGGTAGATTTCACTGACATTTTACATGCTTGAAAAAACAAAAAAAACAAAAAAATAGTGTTTGTAAACAATGGTATGGCGTGTGTCACGAACCCTATCTTTATCGCCATGTTGAATTGGATAATCTGGAGTACAAAACGCTGGTGCTTGCATTGCACAAGCTGGTCAGCGTCGCTTCCCGGGTAAAATCAATTTCCATCAGCGGCTGCTATTCGAGATTTATCCAAGATACTGTAGTGCCGGTGCGCTTTTCCAACCGAGCTCACCATGCTGGTCCCATGCTATTTTCCCTCCTCACGTCTCTACAACCTCACCGTCGACGCTATGAATACTTGAAACGCAACTTCGATTTGCACGACGAGTTCTCAGACGCAATTGCTCAGTTGCTACGCAACAATACGACTACCCTGAAAGGCCTTACGGTGAAAAACTGCACTTTGGATCTAGAGATGACAGAGCTGTTCTGCTCAATTGCTTCCCATGCTCATGCGTTGGAGTCGTTCACATACAGCGACAACCACGACAGGGGCATCCACTCTTCTGGCTTATTGCAAGCTATTGTTACGGCGTGTCCTCGTATGCGCCATTTCTATGGGTCGCACTCTGGTATGGACGACGCAGTTCTTCTCACCATCTCTCGCCACTGGCTTTCACTGGAATCATTGACTCTATGCTCACTAAAGTCTCGTGACGTTCTGAGTCATGCCGAAATCATCAGGGAGGGTCGCCAGTTGACGGGATCATCACCAGCAGGTCGGATATCTGGCTATGTGCTCTGGCAATTGCTGACCAAATGTCAGAAGCTGCACTGCTTGGAATTGTATGATTTGGCGTGTATCTCCAACACGGATTTGGCCGCGCTTGAAGCTCTGCGTATCATGTCTATGCAAGAAACTGAGCAAAAACAGAAAAGGGAGACCACGGCTGCAGCAACGACCAAACGATTTTCGCCTTATGATATACCCAAATCCATATTTTGCAACAATAGGCGTAACGCAGCTTCGTTTATACCCGGCTCCTCAATTCGTCAACTGACTATCACAAAATATATGACCACGCCCTTATCAAAGCCTGGTTTTGAAAGTCTATTGAAACTGTTTCCAAATCTGTGCCGCTTGGACTATGAAACCAACTTTTACGCTTTCGACAATTCGTTTGAGGGCATCACTAGAGACATGTTTACTGCTGAATGTGTTGCTGTCAAAGAATGGTGCGACGAGAGAAGAAGCCAGCTCGAATATACCAGTCGCTGGAATACTGACATGACAGCTGAACAAAGGCTGGTTGCGGGAATGTCGAGTGTTTCCGAAGGCGCATGAACCGTCTTTTTCTGTATATATGTACAATCTGATGATATATACCTCGTATACCTGTATTTGATAATAAACTTGACTTGAAACTACCTTGCCGCATTTGTTTCATTATTATGTAAAATTGGCCGCATCAATAAACAATGGTTGCTCCTCATTTGACCATGAACATTGCTTTTTTGGGGCCATGTAGTCGAGTTGGATGGGTCGTGTAAGACACGTCGTGACGGCAATGTTGTATTTTCGTGTCAGTTTTTGTGTCTATTTGTGGGCAGTGGATTTTCACCATCGGCAAGAAGGGGCTAAATTTCTGATGTCGATGACTTGATAGATCAATAAATGAAAAAAAAAAAAAAATCAAGGAGATCATCAGCAGTGGGGAGTGAACTCGAGGTTCCCTTTAGGCATACAAAAAAAAAGTGGGGAGGGAGATAAAAATAGCTACATAAACATTAAGGGAAAAATAACATTGACAGTGGAAGGTTGCATCCGAGTATTCATCTGTACAAAAGAAATGATCCCCGGAGGCGAGAGAAAAAAAAAAAGGGGGGGGGGGAGTGTGAGAGGCAGAGAAAGTGAGTATCATCTTGAGGAGACGTCATGGTGTGTATGAAGATCGACCATACGATGTTCGTGAGTGGGGGGGGGGGGGGTGAGGTAGAAACAACAGCCGGGTTGTAGCACAAAAACAATGCCTTTCCCTCTTGTTTTTGTCCAAATTGTTCATGATCGATTATTTTTTATTGTGTTGAATATGGTAATATAAAGTCGTTTGAAGCATGCTTCCGACTTCTTTTCTTGTAGGAGCCTGATTGCTTGTCCTGAGCCTGATCTGGTGGATGCCATCACACTCTTTCGCCGTTGCATTCATGACATAACGGCAACACACATGTAGACGCCTACACAATCAATTCGACCATTCTGACCATACACACCGAAATTACAATATAAGGGATCAGCAGGTGTAACCCACACAACTACCTTGACCAATTGAATGGTTATGTCTCCTTTTTTTTTTTTTTTCTCTCGCTCTCTCACTTTCACTCTCACTCTGCATGTCCCCTTATATAATTGACAGCAAAATATTAAAATCCATTTATATAAATACAGCAGTTCTATTTATTTTTCCATTCTTTTAAATCAGTTTTTTCTCTTTTTTCTCCCCTTCCCATTCCTTTATTATACACACTCCTTTTTCCTTCTTGTTCCTTTTTTTTTATTTTATTTTTTTATCTTCTTGAAGAAAATAAGAAAAGAAAAAAAAATCCCTTGTCTTTCCTTTTTACATATAAGTTCGAACAATAGAGAAAGAAAAATGTCTGCTAAATATAATCAAGAAATCGACACCCTTAGAAGCATGTCAGCGTATCCAATTAAGCAGGTAAATTTAAACCAGATGGTAGCTTGTTCCTTGATCTGACGTTTAGTCTACTTTCCGCTTTTAGTCCCACCAAAGCAGCAATGAGTATGACGATGTCCACTTTTATCGGCAAGTAGATCAGTACCTCACTCCAGAACAATACAAATACGAATTCCCAGCCAAAAAAAAATTGCAAGAGTTAGCCTATTTAGATGACGAAAGAGAATATTCGTATTTCGATGAATCTTCATTCACGAATAGCAGCTACACGGCAATTGAGACGGATCAGTACAATGACAACCATCACATGGTTTACTATGAAGATGAGGAATCGGTGTACGATGAGAGCCTAGTCGATGATGGCATGGTCTCACCGCTATACTTGCCTATTCAAACTACAAGCAGACGCGAGTCTGTTGAGACTAGCTCAGTCCAATCAACTGAAGCTGTCGGACCCGCATACTTCTTATCCGATATTCGCAAACACCACATGCACCAAACCGTTACACCAACAAGGACAACATCCTACATGCGTCCAGGTAACATGAGCAAAAAAAAAAAAAGAAATTCATTGTACATGGAATGCTCACTCTTTCACATAGGCCGTTCGATTGCTTCTGGCGCAGACTTCTCAGACTCCGCCAACAGCACAACCACTCTCAAAATGAATTCGCCCTCGCACACAGTCTTGATCAAACTAAACAAGTCGTCTGAAATGACGTTTGTCCAGCAATGTCCTACCTCACTCACTTATATCGCAAGTGACGAAGGCTACATTGACGATGATGATTACATGTCTGATGGCCAAGAGCTTGAATCACATTGCATCTTCTACCCATTGTCTGATGACGAGGACGACCAAGACAATGACTATTTCCGACAAGACCAAGCTGCAGTCAAGATCCAGTCTCTTTGGCGTGGTTATCGCAGCCGCCGCGAAAACAAACAAGCCTTTTCTCAATTCTGCCCAGAGCAGCGAGTATTTTTGAACTTGGCCAATATCTGCAGCCGCCTGCATCGTCGCCAAATGAACGCTGTGGACGACAGGCTGAACAAGCTGGAGCAGCGTCTGTGTGAAGAATCAGCCATGCGCAAGGCCTTTGAAAAGGCAGTGCAAAGCATGACCGATATCATCGACGAACAGCAGGAAGCCATCCACGATCGCATAAGCGAGGAAGTCGACAATCGCCAAGCTGAGATCGATTCGCTAAAGGCTCGCTTACAGAAAGAAGCCAATACCAGATATAGAATGGAGGATATGATGACCAGCATTTTAGATCGCATGAAGGATGCCGAAATTGCACGACAAGACCAAGCAAAGAAAGATGGAGAATCAAGGAAAATGATGCAAGCTAAATTAGACCTGGCTTTGGAAGAAATTGCAACTATCAAGAGAAACCAAGCTCCCAAATCATCAAAGATAACCACAACCACAACCACAGCAGCAGCAGCAATTAATACGAGCAGCAAGAAGCCTACTACTACTACTACTACTACTACTACTACTACTACTACTGTGCGTCGTCCAGTGTTGAAATCTTCAGTAAAACCACCATCTTCAGCAAAACCACCATCTTCAGCAAAACCACCATCTTCATCAAAACCATCACTGTCATCCATCACAACAGCATCCCTGTCATCTGATTCACTCAGTTCCTATCGTCGTTCTTCCCGCCCCACCACTTCCAGAAAAAATCCAGCTGAAGACATGGTGAGACCATCTGCTGTGCCACACGTCAGACGCGAATTACAAAATGTTAGAAGCAACAATGCAGGCACAGTCAAAACAATGGCAAAATCAATGATAACAGCAAGGTCAACAAAACTAACAAAAACTCCACACGCGGATAGACGCAATTTTTTGTCCCAAAAGTAATATAACCCCCCCCCCCCTCCTATATTCCTCGTATTACCCACATGGATTTGTCCTTACTTCTAGTAAATATACCTGCAAATCTCTTAAAAAATTGCATTATACTTTTTAATAAATAATCTAATTTTATTATCACGACTTTTGTCTTTAACATTTTGTGAATTTCCAAAAGTAACTCTAATGTATGCATGTTATGCATGTTTGTCACGTAAGGCAGGCTTGGCATTACCTAGTGTCCATATGTTTGTTATTAAAGGGATTCTTTTAAGCGATTTTTGATTGCTCAATCATGAAATATCAAATTCAGCCATCAACCAAACATGGCTTGGTTTTTGGCTGTTTTTCCAACAAGCATACAATAACCAAATTGATGATGGTGATGCTGGAAGTTGCTTCCGAAATTTAAGATGTCGCAAGTTACATACATCAAGATTAGTATATAGTTGGAAAGGTTAAATAAAGGAGTATGCAACGATGATGGTCTTCTCCCAGCAATTTAAGCAATCAATCCCATCGCATTCATGTATCGATCAACATGAGCTACTCACATTAAATCAATTAAGCACATAACGTTAAAGCAGGGTTGATGCTGATCAGCGCAAACACACCAATATATTTATATAATCTAATTGAGGCGAATTGATGAAAATACGCATTGGGATATTCTATTAAACGCCTTCTTGTACGTCTTATTTTTAGCTCTCCTTTTTTCGAACACAAACAACAATGCGCTCATTAATAGTGTGACAAAAGATCGCAACAATAAGGGTTATTAAAGATTGTGCCACCAATGCTTTGTACATGCGACCTTAAAAGGCAATGAGCTCTCTCTTTCTCTCTCTCTCTCTCTCTTGTCTCCCCCCCCCCCATCACAAGTTTGTAATTTAACTTTTTGAAACGGAAATAATACAATATCAACTCGCATCTTTATTGGTGTACAGATCAATTTTTGCTAGTCTACTGATGCTCTGAATTGCACAGATGACATGTAGAAAAACTCTGGGCGTAATTGAAAGATAGCATATACCTAAGTAAATACACATGCATGGGTCCAATATCAAGGGATATAGTTTATATTCTTATCAAAAGCATAATATAGGGGATTACTTTTCAGTTTGCAATATTGTTTAAAACGAGCACACCATCACCATGTCAATAGATACATTTGCATATGTCTATGAGGGAGTAGCGCTTTTCTGGCTTTTGCTCCCTTCTTTATAGGCATCGCTTGGCCTTCCATTCCTTTTCCTCCTTCTTCTTCTCCTCGTCTTTATTGTTTTATGTTAGAGTATGTGTGTATATCTGTAAAAGCTTTTTTCATTACATAAACACGAGCCGCTTAAAGGTGACCTTGAGGACATATATTGTACATATTGCTTGCATATTGTGATCTAAAATAGAACGTAGAAAGATTGTACCTCTTTCATTGATCTGTTTTTCTTTTCATCATATCTATATAATTTGCAATAATGTCGTCAGCTATAATCAGTGAAAAAGCACGTATATCAAGTAGCTTGCCCATAGTAACTGGTTCCATCTCCTCTGCAGCTTGCTCGTCCTCATCATCAGTAGATAGAGACATCAACAAAGCCGACTCAGAGACCGTCGCCTATGGAACAACATGGGTTGCATGGTTGCAAGTGTTAAGTGTTATGCTCGTCAACAGTGCTTGCTCGTTGATGTGGCTGAGTGCATCCAGTTCGCCTATGGCTATATCTGAATGGCTAAAGATCGATTTTACTGCCTTGAATTGGCTCTCGAATGTATCTGCCATCATCAACACCTTGTTTTCTCTTTTAACGGGCTGGTCTTATCAGCGCTTTGGTATCAAAGCAAACATCATCTTTGCTGGTAGCTGTAACTTACTGGGCTGCTGGATTCGATGCATTGCTATTATCGTTCCTGAAAATAAACGATATACTGCTATGATGGCTGGCCAGTTCATTGCCAGTATTGGTGGGCCATTTATATACAAGTAAGTGGTTCTACTTGACCCGCGATTCGCATATACTGTATATGTATACGACGATTAGTAACCTCATCTGCGTAGCATTGCTACAAAGGTACTTCTTTTTTTTTTTTTTTTTTTAGAACCATCTTCAAAAGCAAGACTAATGTGGATATCTTTAGATGGCATCTGTTTGGTTTGCACCTGAGCATAGAGGCATAGCCAACACGTTATCAAGTAAATACCAATGAAAATAACGTGCTTGAGCTTGAGACTAACGCTTCAATATACAGCACTGTCTATTGGTATGGCAATTGCACCCATTATTGTCCCTTTACTTGCTCCTACGACCACAAACGTGCCAAAGACACTCATCGTTATCGCTATTATTGCAACTGTGTCTGCAATACCGTCCGTATTTCTGCCGGCCTCGCCCAAAATCCCATCTTCTCCATCATCTGATCAAGAGCGTATGAGTGTTAGACAAGGCGTTCAATGTTTGATGAAAAACACCGGATTCTGGTGGATCACCATATTATGCGCTGTGAATGCAGGAATGGTGTTTTCCGTTTCTACATTGATCATAGAAGCCATATCTCCATATGGTTATACAGATCAGCAATCAGGGTATTGTGCAGCAGCGGTCGTGATTGCTGGATTTGCTGGCGGTATTTGTTCAGGGTATTGGGTGGGTAAGACCGGACAACATGTTATGCTGATCAAATTGTTGACCCCTTTGATGGCATTTACGTACATTATGTTCATCTTTGAAAGTAAGGCAGTATTCGCAAGAAACCCACATGTTTAACGACTCATGCCATGTTATGTAGTGATCCCAAATGGTTTTAATGTTATATTAATTGCATGCATTTGGAATGGGTTCTTTGCTTATGCATTATTCCCTCTCCATTTGGAACTCGCATGCGAAAGTATGTACTCTGCTTATCCTTTTTTTTTTTTTTTTTGGGTATGTCACTCACTCCATTTTAGTCTCTTATCCCGTTCCAGAATCAGTCTCGTCTGCACTGTTATGGGCAATCTTGACTGCTGCCATGCTTATCTTCTGTGTGATCATCGACTCATTACGTGCTGGTCCAGAAGCGGATCCGCCTAATAACATGAAGCTCTCTATGATTGTCGTGGCCATCATCGTTTGCGTTGGATCGTTGCCTTCTATCTGGCTGAAAGGCGATCTAAAAAGACTTGCCTTTGATCTAGAAGAGCAGCAAAATAACGAAAAACTAATTGAAAATCATAGATCGGATTAAGTACATGATAAATGTATAGATTTTAATATTTCTCCAAATGTAAAACAATGTCTGCAAGTTTGGCAAATTGATTTTTATCTGTTGTAGGGCGAGCGATGGGAGCTTGAGTTTTCAAAATGTTAGTATGTAGATATAAATATCATGTATCAAGAGCTTGTCTACTTTATACTTGCCTGATTTTGCGGGACTCAAGATTTGAGACGCTTCATTGTACTCCCAACCCCTCGAAACTACCAATTCCTGTAAAACTTCTGCTTGTGATAACCCAAAATAATCTGATGCTTGGCTTAATTGGATCGATGTATAGATTTTAGAGATAAGTTGCAGCATGTGATTTCTTGTGTTTTCTTTGATTTTGATGATTAAGGGCTGCATCCACTCTGACCATTCAAACGCATTCAAATCATGATATACTTGAGGGTATGATTTTTTTATTATATCGACTACAACTTTCCACATGGCCTCGATTTCCGGCGTGCTATTGTTGATTCCGCTGCCATTAATTCGTTGACGTATATGTCGAGCTGTTTGTCTAATACAAGCAATTTATAAATGATGTACGTCTACATTTTTTTTGGTATTTCATTAATACTATACAGATCATTGACTAATATACAACTTGCTAAAGCAACAGGATACACCTCCTTGACGTTGATTTCTTTATCTGTCGCGTGCTGCTTGCCTACATGTTAATTTCTTTCTTGGCGAACTGCATCTATTACTGTGCGTCCCATACCTGTATTTCCAACTGCTCACAGTGGTTTAAGAGTTGTTGGTAATTATTCGCTGTGATAAACGCTGTAATAACGTCCATTTTATTAATATATTTTGCGTTGAAAAAGGTAAAGAGATGCACACAACAAAGTCTGAGCGGATGGAAATCAGCAGCACGTTGTATTTCAATCTCAAAAATCAGTGCGAAAGGAAATCACTATGTTAATGCTTGATCGTGTTCATTTCAAATAATACGCCTCAATCTTTTAGAATATCCAACAATCTTGCCGAGTTTATGAAAGGTGTTGATGCTTTTTTTTCTAAAAAGCAGAACAACGTTTTCAAATACATTGTGTTCAAGATGGCCTTTGTTGGCATTCATCTTCGAATTGGAGAATACGATAAGGCTCTGTAAAATGGCACAAATTTAACTAACGATGATTGCCCTGCTAATTGTACATTCAATGGTGGATTTCGAATACATACTGTTAAATCTACATTATCAATCCCTACAAGTACTACGTATCCAGATCTACTGTGGATATATTCTATGATTGTATCAGGTACGAATCAGTATCATAATTTCAACTGCTGCTGAATAGCGTACATATCTAGGCTGCTATAGAAACTCTAACATAAGATGGATTTTATCAACTCCCAGCAATACTAGATATCAAGCTAAACAATGGTACTGAACGAGTGTATATCTCGCTAAAAAATAATCCACCATATATTAGCATCAAATTGATAATGATTGGTGGTCTACCCTGAATGATTTCGGGAAACTACGTATCCTTCACAATAAATTGTTGTATATCATCAATGTTTGACACCTGCCAGACATTTGCGTCACTTGCTAAAAATTGATAGCCTTATTACTACCTATCGATGTACTCTCGTTTAATAAAATAAGCCATAACCGACTACTCGCCTCACTAATGAACATTTATGGTGTATTTCGCATGGTTTTGTACTTTTCTTCTACATGGTTAGTTTTCTTCTGTTCTATTTACTGGTTACTATTTAATTTTGCAACCCAACACATTTCATCATGTATCTAAAACAAGCACCCTTTTGTGAAAATGATATTCACAACAGAGGTTCAAGTTGGAGCCCAAGGGCGGTAAATTCTTATTCTATTTGATTTTCACCACAGTGAAGTGAGCGAAGCGAACGACAACCTTCAATGTCATTTTCAGGTACGGATGTGAGGTCCAAACAAAGAATACAGGCTCATACTAGTATGGTAACTGAACCTCGCTACCTTTTCTGATTCTTGATATCTATCTTTCCTGTCGAGATATTGCTAAAACAAGATTTTACAGATTTTACAGCATATTTTCCTATCGTAAATACCAAATTTTTCAATAAAACCATGTTCAAATCCCTAAGTAACGTAATAAAGCACGTTTTGGCACACCTGCTGGTATTAAACATGTCATAGTTAAGCTCGAATTCGGCAGGCTTCGGCCAATTTTGACTTTTTACGATAAACTTTGTCCGCCTATTTCTCAACAAACCACTAAGACACTTTGGCCTGAGTAGTTATTGAGATCTGTTTGAAACTTGATTCTCTACTAGATGTATAAGTTTTCAGATAGAAATGTCAAAAAAAATATTTTTTCATATGTTTTTAGCAGAGGCTTGATTTATTTCCATAACTTTCAAAGCAAAAATAGATATTTGAAGATACATGATACAGCATTACAAACATAGAGCTACAAAATGGCTACGGAATGGTTTTTGCTTGGTTAAAAAATGTCAATTTTTGAGCGAGATAATGGCGACAAACAGTATGGTTTTTTACCCTTTTGAATGGCTCCATTTTGGCCCTCTAGACATAGGGACGAAAAAATGTTGATTGGTTTTGGTTGAGACAAAATTTTAATTTTTGGTAGAAATAATAAAGCTACAGCCATGAGCAAAATATTGACGTGTAGGTATTGACATGGTGGTTTGTTTGGTCAACTTTATAGAGCTGAATGTGCTCAAGATATACCTGATTTTACTCAAAAACTATCAAAAAGGGCGTTTTTGGAATATTTGAAGATTGGTAATAAAAAAAATGTGTTTTTATAGCCTTGAAATCTATATGGTTGAATGCAAAATTTAGTTATCATTATAAAACACTTAGAACTTATATCCAAAATACCTATTACTTTCCTGAGATATCTAGCAACGAAGTATGCAAGATTTTGAGAAATTGGTTTGGACCAAATGGACACACACTGCTGAGATTTAATTTACAGCCTATTTTGTTGCTGTAAATGAGTCTACCTCTTATTCTTAATTGGGGAGCAAAACATGTACTTCATAAGCAACCTGCTTATGTCTTAATATCAACTGATAGCCAAGATGTTGCAAAATATGACTTCGAAAGCTATTTTTGCGAAGCTTTATTGTTTTGGGAAAATAAATGACACTTAATCATAAATATCATCTATTTCCCAGCTTAAAGACCCATTATGCAATCTCTGACATCTTTACAAACTATTAAGCGATAGAGACACAAACTTCAGCCAAAATCTTCTTTTTTTGCACCATTCTACAACTTAATTGAGTTTCATGCATCTCTGACCATTTTTCAGATTTTACCATGTTTGGATCCCAAACCTCATATTCGATTTTCAGTTTTCAACTTTGGGTCGACCTTCAGGGTCATTTTCAGGTACGGATTTGAGGTCTAAACTAAGAATACAGGCTAATACTAGTATGATAACTATACATCACTACGTCTTCCGATTCTCGATATCTATATTTGCTGTCGAGATATTGCCAAAACTAGATTTTGCAGATTTCGCAGATTTTACAGCATATGTTCCTATAACAAGTACCAAATTTTGCAATTAAGTCATGTTTTAGTTCCTAAGTAAAGTAATAAAGCACGTTTTGGCACACCTACTGGTATTAAACATATCGTATTCAAGCTCGAATTCGGCAAGCTTCAGCCAATTTTGTCTTTTTACGGTAAATTTGGTCAGCCTGTTTCTCAACAAACCACTAAGACACATTGGCTTCAGTTATTATTAAAATCTTTTTAGAACTTGATTCTCTACTAGTTGCATTAGTTTTAGATAGAAATGTCGAAAAATATATTTTTTCAGATGTTTTTAGCAGAGGCTTGGTTTATTTTCATAACTTTCAGAGGAATAAATGGTATGTAAAGACATTTGATATATCAATAGGAATATGGAACTACAAAATAGCTATGTAATGGTTCTTTTTTGGTCGAAAAATACCAATTTTTGAGCGAGATAATCCCGGAAAACAGAATTGGTTTTTACCCTTATGAATGGCTCCATTTTGGCCCTCTAGACATGGGGCCCGAAAATCGTAGATTCATTTTGGTCGAGACAAGATTTTGATTTTTGGCAGATGTAATAAAGCTACAGGTGTGAACAAGATATTGATGTGTAGGCATTGACATGATGGTTTGTTTGGTCAACTCTATGGAGCTGAGTGTGCTCAAAATATGCTTGATTTTACTCAAAAACTATCAAAAAGGGCGTTTTTAGAATATTTGAAAATTGGTAATAAGAAAACGAGTTTGCATAGTCTTATAATTTATATGGTTCGATGCAAAATTTACTTTTTGTCATAAAACGCTTAATACGCATATCCGATATACTTATTGCGTTTATGAGATATCTAGCAATAGACTATAGCAAAAAAAGCTCGAAACTGGTTTAAGTCAAATGGAAACGCAATGCTGAGATTCAATCTACAGCCTTTTTTTTTTTTTTTTTTTGCTGTAAATGAAGGCACCCCCTAATTTCAATTGAAGAGCAAAGCATGATTCTAATGGGTAACTTGCGTATGTTTTGATATGAATAAATAGCTGAGATAATGTAAAATATAGCCTCAAAAACCATTTTTATGTACCTTTATTTTTGGATGAAATAGATTTCACCAAATTTGAAAAATTACCTTTTTCCCGGCTTAAATGTTTATATTACAAACTCTGATATCTTTACAGACTATTAAGCGATAGAGACACAACCTTCAGCCAAAATCTTCTTTTTTTTTTGCAACATTGTACAACATATCCGAGCTTCGTGCACCTTTGATCATTTTTCAGATTTTGCAGATTTTACAGCACCTGCTCCTATAAGAAGTGCTGTGCCAGTGTCAAGGGGCGCAGTGAAATGTTGTGTTGATGTTATATGAAAAAAGTAATAAAGACTTTTTCTAAATAAAACCAGATACAAAACTTGAGACTTTTATTGACATAAGATATGATCTCTATTTATACTAAAATATATCCCACCCAGTGTTTATCCTCAAAACATCTGATGTTTGACAAGAAGTGTCTAACCTTATTAAATCACAGCATATCCAGGACAGACCTATTCTTCTATTTTACATTAAAGAGAAGATTAAGTAGGATGTCTCTCCGGCATCCCGCGATCTGATCTTGATGTAATCTTTGAATAAGCGTAGAACCTTGCAAGAGGTTCAATTACAACTTGTAGCAGCTTATTCCTTATTTGTAAAAGAAATACCACTATGTTAGATATACAACAATATCAATAAACAGTTGGTTTTTATTTTCGAACATATAAATCAACACAAAACATTAATTGAATAAAAGAATAAACACTCAGCAAGGAAATACAATTATAGCCTTTCCACTTTGTGTTTGAACATATACTGTAGAGGATCAGAATATCTAAACTTACGTTGAGACGTATAGTTCACAACAAACACATAATGTACTTTGGATCCATCATTTATGTAATAAAGTTACTTCCAATTATTATCCCATCATCGTCCAGTATTACCATTATTCTTGAAATCAGCATTTCCCAATTAAAAAAAATTATTGCTTTTACCATTTGCAATAAAGGAATCTATTGAAATGTGTTGAATTTTCAATATCTGAAGGTTTTGAACGTAACTGCTGCATCGGTTTGCTATAATTGACATGGTGTTCTAGCTTTGAGTTTCAAGTTGCAAACAGATAACGAGAGTCGAGGTTAAATGACCAAAAAGTAGAGCGTGCGAAATGCTATTGGCGTTTTTCGCGACGAATAGCTGTCCTGATGAATAACCATCCCAGATCAATACAAGTAGTATGATAGTAAACTATTCAAGTTCGAACGGTCGATTAGAAACTACAGCGCAAAAACATCAAGGGTAACGAAAACACACCGAGTAATTACCATACAAATTGGCAGCTAGTAAAACAAGCAACCGGGTAACATAAATTAGAGATGTAAAATAAGGGCTGATTACCCAGCAGGAATCCTTATCTTTTACTGCATTTCGCTGCAACTTTCATTTTAATGAGTTACTAGTATAATTGTTTAAGCTTTATTATGTCGTAGTGTTCCTGCCTACTCTCGACAAATAATCAGTCGTGAAAGATCTTTGGCTGCAATTGTTTTCAAATTAGACAATAAAGGTAAAGGCAACAAAGCGTAGATTATTCAACGAATGTTTGAAAACAAAACATTGTCGTGATATGTATTTTGCTATGCTAAATAAGTCTTACAAGTGCGTATAATAAGAACGACAGATTTCATTAGTGAGAACTTTTGTTGAGAGAGATGCCTATATGTTTTGTTCAAAACCATGATGGTTTGATTTTAGCATGGTACATGCGGACTACAAATTGATGAGTATTTTCCACATTTTCCATTTTTCCTTCCATTTTGATCAACACTTCTTTCTTCAGCACCTCGAAATGGATACTATTCAAAAATCATGTCAAGACATGCAAAATACGCAAGTTGTTATGCAAGATGCAATTCTTGAAAAATTAAGCTCCTTCCAGGAAATATTGAAGCTAAAGAAACAATCACTTGCAACTGGTAAGGTCAATGGCACAACTAATCGTATATGCTCTAAACACTTGCATAGATGACAGCAACCCGGAACAAATCATCATAGAGGTAAAAGAAGCAGCAAAAAAACTACAATTTCAAAAACCACAAAAAGAATTTGAAGCCTGCTTGAAGAAGTTGAATAGAGATTTGGAAAGAGTAAATAAAAGAACATGTAATCTGTAGGGAATATTATAGCTCACACAAGTATTATTTTTAGAAATTTAAGCAAGACATTTCGCTTATTTATCACCCAGAAGCATTTGCCGGCAAAGAAGGCTTGATAATTCGTGCTTTAGCTCTGCATTTCATACGGCAGGGAAAGTTTGAGTTATGTGATGAATTCATGGACGAAGCTCAGGTGCCAATTGATGATGAACTGCGTTCTACAGTCGAGCATTTAAAAGCCGAATTTGAACAAATGTACACCGTTTTAAATCAATTGGAAAAAGAAAAAGACTTATCGTCTGCAATCAAGTAAGAACCGTGAACTGTTTGCCCTTGTCATCGATACTAACCCAAGGCTTTCAAATAAAAAAGATGGACTGAGGAACACCATGATGGTTTACGAAAGTTAGGGAGCTCCCTGGAATTTAATTTGCATCGTATGAAGTTCATTCAGCTATTGCTAGGTGGAAATGCACTTGAAGCCGTTAATTACGGCAGACAGCATTTCCATACTTTTGGCGAAAAAAACTATCCTGGTAAGCTTGAAGATATCCATGTGGAACAAGGCTAAAAGATGCTGACTTTGCCCATAGAAATCAAGAGGCTAATGACTGCACCTCTGTATATAAATGATATATCAACATCTCGCTATGCTGATTTATGCTCACCATCTAATTGGGCTGAAATCAAGCATCAATTTCAAAGAGATTTCTGCTCGCTGTTAAAAATGAGTTCGGAAAGCCCTCTTTATACCAGGTTTGTTTCATATAAATCTCGAAAATCAAATACGTACGTACTAATGATCATCTTGCAGCGTGTACGTTGGCACTACAGCTTTACCAGTAATCATGAAGTTATTTACAATCATGGCAAGCAAAAAAACAGAATGGAGTGCGCAGGACGAGCTGCCTGTTGAAATACCTCTTGACGAAGAACTCAGATATCATTCAGTATTTGCTTGTCCTGTATCGAAAGAGCAGACAACCGATGAAAACCCGCCCATGATGATGTCCTGCGGCCATGTCATTTGTAAAGAGAGCTTAACTCGATTATCAAGAAACAGTAGGGCTGCTTCAAGGTTCAAGTGTCCTTATTGTCCTTCAGAATCATCTATAGATCAAGCTGTGCAAGTTTATTTTTAAAACAAAATAAAAGAATAGCGCTTGATTCATAATAATTTTCAACTAGTCAAGTTTTTTAGCTCTGTACAAAACAATATAGGCAGTATGCCAATCTCCTCCGCCGTCCAGACGTTCGATATCAGCATCTTGAAGCACAGAAACCTTATCATCATCAAATTTGTGCCATTCATTGTGGCCCTTCTTGACCCAAGCGATATAGTGGCCAGAGTCAGCAGAGCGCCCAACGTGTGTCAAAACAGCAGCAAGCTCGTATTGACCGGTTGGATTACATCCAATATCTTTGACAAGTTCCGGATCTAAATATTCAGTCCAATCAACCTTTTCTTCATCAGTGTCCATAGGGTCGCTCTTGCTTTCTGATGAAGCAGCTGCGGGAGTGGTGCTTGAAGAAGAGCCGCTGATATCATTATTCATCTTCCTGCGCTTTTCGTCTCTCTCTTTAGCTACCTTTTTATCCTCCACTTGCTTGATCTTCAACTTGGCTTTGGTGAATTTATTTTGAAGTTCGGGAGTGCAGATTTCGGTGGCGTCAAATTCAAGAGGAAACTTGACCTTGCGTAGAATCTTGGCTTTCACTTGTTCTTGGGGCTTCCAGAAGAAACGAACGAATTGAATCGGCAAGTATTGGGGGAGACGGCTCACACGGGATTTGCGAGTGTATTTAGCCGTACGGTTCAACGTAGGAGAAGTCTTTTCCAACTCTTCGTTCAATGATTCCAAAATGCCGTTAATCATGTAATTAATGCCTATAAAGGCAAAACATCAGTCAGGTGTTTTGATAGCGTGTCGTTCAGAGCTTACTAATAGAGATATGGCAGCTCAATTTGTTGAATGAATCGACAGATACAACTTTATCTTCCTCGGGAGCTTCATCGCAGGTAGTTCTACAAATGTGCAATAGAAATCTCAATACCGCATGAATCATGTGCATCATGGAAACTTACACTGTTTGGAGCTCACCCGTCATGTAGCGCTGGATAAAATTGCGTTCAGATTCGTCGTTGGGTAACTTGGCCTTCAATACAGAGATAAGTTCGCTCCAGCATTCCTCAGCATCTTGTTGCATGGGAACGCCACCTTGACCCGTTTGAGAGAATTGGGGAAATGATTGGCGAAGCATCTGATTTCTCGTGCTTAGTACAATTTTGAAGACTCTTTTTTGATTTTTATAAATTTTACCTGCCAGAAGACCAAAGGAGGAAAGCCATCGGATACTTTGTTCAGATTAACAAAAAGATCACGTAGACTAGCAACCAGATTTCCGCGGTTGTCAACGCCATTCAATCCACCCTGGTACTTTTCTAAAGACTTTTGAAGTTCTGGCATTGCACGCAGACACTGTAAAGTGGCATTCTAGAACCGAAAAAAAAAATGATTAATTTGATATCACTCTCCTCGCTTCCCCCCCCCCCACTTCATTGCATTATTTACCATGTAGCATGTATTCCCAAGATTCTCCAACCCAGGAGGAATGTCCAACTACCAAAAACGTGGTTAGCATTGTACACAAGCCATTAATAGGTTCCATCTTACAGCCTCAGCAACTTGAGCATCTGTCATGTCTTCCAAAAATTGGACAGGCTCTGGAGGTGGTTTAGGAAGTTCACCGGCAGTGCCCATCATCATGAAACTGTGGCCCTACATGTATACATTAGCGCTTGAAATTGTATTATGCTAATTTTTTTTTTTTTTGCGTATTTACATCCTTCAAGCCTAATTCATTCATGTTTGTATCGTTCTACGTAAACATGGTGAGCAAATCAATTGAGGCTTCTATGCATAGCATTTGTTTAAATACCTTTAAAATGCCACCTTTGACCATAATCTTTTGACGTTCGGGAGGCACACCAGTTTGAGAGTAGATTTGAGTCTTGAAAAGTTCAGCTGACTCATCAGTATCTACAAATATCGTTTGTATATAGCTGCTTGGTATACAGTTCGTTTTTGGACACTTACCCAACTCTAGGCTTTCAAACTTCTTGCCACTCCACTTGACTGTAACGTTTAATTTAGGCATGTTTTTTTTTTTTTTCTATAAAGAAAGAAGAGACGCGCGTTTGCGGCAATCTTACGGCAGCGCATTCTTAAAGCCAGCGCCACGTTATCCCGGCAACGCCACAACATCAACCACCAAACAAGCAGCGTTTCGGTGCCAGCTTTGTGTGCATTGCTCAGCTTTCTTGTCTCTTTTTCACGTCCCTTCTTTGCTTACTACTCTGATTCACGAATGATTCAAGGCCGTGTAGTATGAACATTATTTTTACCATTGTCTGTACTAAGGTTTATTCTCAAATTTTACATGTCCAAACAATGTTGGGGTGATGGCCTGCTTCGCTACAGCCTCTGCCCACCAGCAATCTATCAAGACACGCTGAGAGCATCTTTCACATCCCCAACTCTCCAGTTTCATCTAATAGCGGCAACCACATTGCTCCCCCACCCTTCGTTTGAAAAATATGAATAGTTTGGAGGCGCTAGTTGATAGCATCTAGTTAGATCCCATATATGAGCGCAGAGCACATTTCCCAATCCTTTTTCTTTGCAGTATTAAATATTCATGGCGATGTCCTTGACATCAGCTAGAAGGATCCTCAGTGTAAATATGCCCTCATGGATTTCAAAGCATATAAAAACACACAAGAGCCGATTGAGCACCATGCATCGCAGATAACCGCCTCAATAGTCTTTGGAGATGAGCCAGTGCGCAACTCGACAACATGACATGAAACTTTTTGGTGCAAACTAAAATCATACCAGTGGTAGTACAAAGTAGCACTGTCTACACCTAACTTTGAATCCCTTGTGCTGATTAGATACATTGAGACTTTTCAAGCAATGAAATGTTGAAATCTTGCAAGTTTCAGGCTGTACGCATCCAGAAGAGATCGCCTCATTCCCAACCGCGACCTGCAGCAGGTTTCATGCCACCTGCCATCACGCAATGCTTTCAGTCTTTTGGGCATGAACCATGTATACATCTTAGTCCCGGGTTGTTGTTCCGGATCATTCCATGACGTACTCTTTAGCCGAGTACATGATACTATCATCGTTTATTGGAACTCCCTCGAGGTTGTATTTTCAGGTTTTTTTTTTTTTTTCATACATAAAAAAAAAAAAGGTTCGCAGCTGTTGGGAGACTTTTCATCTTTTTCTTCTCTTTTTCTTTTTCCTTGTTTACATCAAAATTTGCACTTGACAGCTTCATTCAGAACAATAAAAGGTTTGTAACATCTTTGCATTTTCAAACAAAAGCCAACGTTTTTTTTCTTTTTTTTTTAAAAAAACGGTTACAGTACATCAATAAAAACACTTTGTCGCGATCAATGAAGATTAAGAAATCGCCATCCAAAAAGTTAGCACCCTTGGTAAGCTAGATTTCCGTTGCAACGCTAGTGATATATTCAATCTACTAACATGTTTTGAACTAGCCACGTCAGCTGAGTGACTTGATTAGACGATTGGAAACAGAAGGAATAGAGCACATCCCCACTACAATCCGAGAATTAAGCTCATGGCCGTATGCAAGAGGTGATTTATTCCATTGGGTTGCTGTGCTCGATAGATTCGACAATATTTTGCTCGACATTTGCAATGAATACAACTTAAAGGAGATCCAAACAAAGCAATTCGACAAGCAGACAAAAGAGCTCATTTTGGCCATCATTGACCTCTCACGTACACTATTTGAAAATTGCACCAACAGAAATATTTACAATTCATACGAGGTAAGTTGAGGCTCTCCCTCTTAAAATTGAGATGCTTTGTTGCTTACATTGTGTGGTCATCGCAGTATCTCTCCATGCTATTAAACACTTTTGACATGGACGTATTACAACAAGTGCTTCATTTCATGATTCGACCAGCTCAGAGAATCAACAACCCCAGAGCAATCCGTTCGTCGTTTGTTGTTCCCCAAGACAAAATCGTAGAATTGGCTCGAGGCTGGAGCCAGATTCCCGTTGATTTGCTACACATTGCTCAGGATTTAACTTTTACGCCTAAAATGACGACGATAAATCTTCAGTTCTATCGTACGACAACAACAGAAGGCCACCAAGTCATCACTGAAGTCATGGCGGATCAAGAGTTTCAAAAGGACGACGTGGAAATATTTATGGATCTCGTTAAAAAGTACAACGTTCCCAAAGAATCCCAGTTTGAATTGGCAAATAGGATCCGAATTGCAAAGCATGTAAGCGAACCTGAAAAGAGAAGACAGTTGCTTGGCATCCGTATTTTGGCTATATCAATCATGTGTATGTAATCCGTGGTGATTGTAGAGTGTTATTTTCATGGCTAACGTGTTTTCTTTCGTAGCTCATGCGGTCTCTGAAACCACTGCACAGAGCAAGGTCTTTATTTATGAACCTTACTTGATCTCACAATTAGCAGAATTGATCTCTCCTGAGAAGCAAGTAGATACCGTATGTATAGATTATGTGCTAGATGATAGGATGACTAAAATGCCCTTGCTATGTAGACTATCCAAACTTATGTATTATACGCTCTTGATGCTATCACCAGGCATCGAAGCAAACTCTCCGAAGTTCTTATTGCTGTGAATGCATCTGCAAATCACGGAACGATGATGCAAATTTTACGCAAGACCAATTTAAACGAAGCATATCCCCAGTCTTTCTTGGATGCTTTATTTACATTTGTGTCTTACCTGTTACAAACGCAACCAGGTGGGCAAATGTTGATGTCTGCAGGCATGATCCCCACATTGGTTCAAATCGTTGGAAATCATCAATACACACAGCTGAAAAACTTAGCAAAGGTTGTGGGACTTATCGATACTATTGTAAATTCGTTTGCTACATCATTTTCCGCTTTTTGCAACGCCAATGGTCTTGATACATTATTGAATCGCATCAAGGTACAGTTTGATCACTTGTTGAAAAAACAAAAAAAAAAAGGTTATCAGTGATCATTAATAACATTTTTATTTTATTTGGGGGGCTTTTTTTTTTTTTTTTTTTTATTTTTTTTTTTTTTTTTTTTTTTTTTTTTTTTTTTTTTTTTTTTAGATGGAAATTGAAACTTGCTCAAAAAAGACTATGGCTGATAACACAACGACTGTCTCCTATGATAGATTATCCACCATC
>MU619381.1:67315-81457 GCA_025201805.1 Parasitella parasitica | reverse complement strand
TTTTGAATGGCTTCATTTTGGCCCTCTAAGTATAGGACTGGAAAATTGTATATTCATTTTAGTCGAGACAAGATTTTGATTTTTGACAGAAATAATAAAGCCACAGTTATAAACAAGATATTTATGTGTAGGTATTGACATGGTGGTTTGTTTGGTTAATTTTATAGAGCTGAATATGCTCAAAATATGTTTGATTTTACTCAAAAACTATCAAAAAAGGCGCTTTTTGAATATTTGAGAATTGGTAATAAGAAAAAGTGTTTCTATATCCCTGTAATCTATATGGTTAGATGCAGAATCTATTAAATGTCATAAAACATTTAGTAAGCATATTCGATATACTTATTATTTTTTTGAGATATATAGCAATGAACTATGCGAAAAAAGCTCGAAACTGGTTTGGGTCAAATGGAAACACAGTGCTGAGATTCAATCTACAGCTTTTTTTTTTTGCAACAAATGAGTGCAACACCTATTTTCAATTGAAGAGCAAAGCATGATTCTAATAGGTACCTTGTGTGTGTCTCAATATGTATCGATAGCCGGGATACTACATAATAAAACGAACTCAAAAACCATTTATGTAAACCTTCATTTTGGATAAAAAAAGTACATACCACCAATTCAAAGATATAATTCTTTCTCACGCTTAAACGCATAATTTGCAATTACTGCTATCTCTACAAACTATTAAGCGATGAAGATACAACTTTCAGCCAAAATATTTTCCATTTGAACTCTTTTATAACAACATATCCAATTCACAAATATTTTTGACCATTATTCAGATTTTGCTATATGTTTGGACGCCACACCCCCTATTCAGTTTTCAGTTTTCAAATTTGGGGTAATCTTCAGAATCATTTTGAGATATGAATTTGGGGTCCAAGAAAATTATACATCCTACTAGCTCTGGTACAATAACTGTTTCTGAACCACGCTTTCCGAGTTCCTGATCTGCCATAATTATAGACAGGAGATCATGGCAATGTACTTCAATTGAAGATTGAAGATTGAAGATTGTCCAATGACGTGATGTGATACGCTTGTGTAAATTGGAGACTAAAGTCTCTGTTTCAAATCAAGAAGGTTATTCCTGTAAGTAACACAGATCTGAGCACCAGGATAAAGGTTAAAAGTCTGTCAGATCAAAGACGTGTAGCCCTTGTTGTATAACCTCATATCGTATCCTGTCAAGTAGATTGTCACTGTGAATTAGTCTTGTCAATTAGTAATCTAAATAAGTCCCCATAAATTTATGTAATTGTAAAAAGTATAAATATAGCAGATGCAATTTCGATCTTTAATAAAGTATCTTGAAGTCTTCGTATCTCGTTAACATATGGTTTTTATTATCTTTTTTAACCCAACATTCGCTGAAAAAAATTATATAAAAAAACAATAATTGTCAACTTTGCGCTGAAGTGATAGAACTTCACAGAAAAAAATAATTGAATATCATTCCTTACGGATTTACCTTTAGAGGTTCTAAGTCAAGCTAACAAACAGATGACCTAAATTTCTAACCTTGAATCCACGAAGCATTCACAATCAACCAAGAACCAACCAAAAGAAATCAAACCACAAATCAAAACATTTGGTACGCATAGACCAATGTAAGGAATGATCCATGCATTTGTCATTTACAAATGTGTCAGAAACATCCATATTAGAATACCTTACTTGATTATGTAAATTAAAATACAAACTTGAACTTGGTCCGACTAACAGTTACGGCATAAGTGACAGACAGACCATTTTTTCCAACAACGAATATACAGTAAATAATAGAGTAGAATATCTAACCTTTGCACGTTATCCTATTTCCGAAATAAAGAAGGAATTAAATTGTATCTTATTATCAAATTGACAGGTGTGTAAAGCTCCAGTTCATCTACTGCGGACGGGTAGATAAACCTTTATATTCTTAAGCTATGGATTAAAGTTCTACTCTCGCAATTTAACATGTACGATAATTCTGATTAATTAGCATCTTAGCTTTGTGCTAACCAACATTTTTGTGCCAGTGTCAAAGGGCGCAGCGTAATGTTATGTAAATATGATTTGTATAAAGTAATAAAGACTTTTCTGAATAAAACCAGATACAAAACTGAAGACTTCTATTGACATAAGATATGATCTCTATTTACTAAAATATATCCCAATCAATGTTTATCCACATAACATCTGATGTTTGACAAGAAATGTCAAACCTTATTAAATCACAGCATTTCCAGGACAGACCTATCTTTCTATTTTACATTAAAGAGAAGATTGGGTAGAATGTCTTCCCGACATCCCGCGATCTGATCTAGATGTATTCTTTGAATAAGCCTGGAACCTTGCAAGAGGTCCAATTACAACTTGTAGCTTATTCCTTATTTGTAAAAGAATTACCAACAATTAATATCATGATCCGTGCATTATGACTAAGATAGGTATGCGATATGTAGCCTTTATATGGATACAACAACCATATCCGCAGACTGAAGATAACTTAAAACTATCAGAGTGAGTAGATAGGCTTTACCCGAGGTATCCTGATCAATCTTCCATACAAAGATTAATAATATATTGATCTATAAGCGTATATTATCTCTAGCATAGTGATATTCAGTCTATATTAACTGTACATGTCTATGTGTATATCACTTGTTATTCATCTTAGCATATATCGGTATATGTAGCATGTCTATAGCATGTCATATTATACATATCTATAACATTGCACGTATTTTACAAATCTATAGTACATAATGTATCTGTAGATAGTATTATGGGTATAACTATATGCCTTGCAGTGCGTATCTAGAAACTGGGAATACACGCATCTGAAGCATAGATCTTATATGGCATCAGCTCATAGTATATACTAAATCTAGTAAATGTCTAAGGCTCGTGTCGAGATATAAATATAAGTCTATAGCGTCATCCATCCTAATAGTGCCATCTCTAGCCTATATCTTATATAGTATAAATGTGTATTGTACATCTTGAAAACTGTGCACAGATGTAGTCTATATTCATTTAATGTAACTGGATGAATCTAGAAGTGGAATGCAAATCATCATAGTGAATGTATTTCACATCATGATCCAACGGAATCTAGTTGTCAGCGATAGCAAAAATATTGTGGCAAAATAAGTCAGTAAAATGAATCTACCCAAGAGTTACACTTTTATTAAAAATACATCTTTTGGATGTATTCATATAAACCAACATTATGCGCTAGCGTCATAATGTACGGCTGTAACTAAGGTCTACTACATAGAGCATGCGCTGTAAATCCCTGATTTCTCCACGCACATTAGCCTTAGCCCCTTGATCTGGTTACAAGACCTATAGCATGTTATTGATGTAACAAAAAGTGCTGGCTTTGTTTACCACAATCTACCATTCGTGAAAGTAGGCGATTCGCCCTGAAGATATAGAACTCGAATACCAATATCTCTCAACACAATACATATGCGGAAAAATTGCTCCTTACTACTGTCTTTCATAGTTACATTATAGAGGATACTTACGGCGCAAATAGCCAGTTATGTTTTGATCTTGGTTATTATGGTGTGCTTTGTGTCAGTTTCTTTTTTTTCTTTTTTTGAATATTGCGATAATTTATGGTTGCAGATCAGGTATCCGAAATCATTATACAGTGGTACCACCCTAATTTTATTTTCAACAAGCTAAATTCTTTTAGTTCCATGGCACCCAAATGAGTAGCAACTTCTTCTTTGAAGACGGAAGAGGTACTGTAGATGATTATAGAAATGAGGACGTTTGTTCCCTTTGGTTAAGTAGTGAGATTACTAGACGAAACTGTAACCAACTGCTACTTTCGTAAGCATTCATTTAGACCTAAATGACGATCTGATAAAGAATTCGAGAGACTGATTTCTCTTTAAAACAGACAAGCTTTACCAGCTGTGCAGTATCATGGCATTGCTGTATACCCATATAAGGATATTTGCGAATGATTTGTTTTCTCATCTGATTTTATATACGTCTCCCTCGCTCTCTTTTTACATTCCTCTTTTTAATCTTAACATGTTTAAACGAATGGACGGTCAGAAGCAAAAGCATCGAAACTACCTGACATCCAAGCAAATCTATTCTTGTAATTCATGCCATTGTCACCTAATAGACCAAAACTCAATTATATCAAGGAAATTTCAGGGCCGAGTAAGATAGATACGATAAATATGATATGAAATGTTGTAAAAGAAAACTCAATTTGTCTTTTGAAATAAGAACGGCCCTGCATATCTTGTGGATGCTATCAGTAATATAATCGTAGGTACAAGAGAAGAGAGGATGCTACGGACAGGAATTCATACAGTAGCAGACATTATCTGTAATCAATGCCACATCAAGATCGGCTGGAAGTATCTCAGAGCGCTAGATGAGCCGCAAAAGTATAAAGAAGGGAGATACATTGTTGAAAAGTCCAGAGTTGTGAAGGATTTCGAATGGGATTAGAACTTTTTATTTAATTCGCCTAGAAAATCAAGGCCATTTGCCATGAGGCCGTTTGGTGTCTCTAAAAAGAACAATAAATGACTCTTTGCATAATCACACATTATATGCTGAATTTACCTTTTATTTGATGTTGAGATTGCTGACCCCAAGCAGATGGCGCTCCATTGATGTTTTTGCCCCAAGCCGATACCATGGTTGGTTTAGCGCTTTCGTATTTTTCAGGTCTCATCTTGGGGTCTAGATTGGTATCGTGATAAGCCGTCAATGCATCAGAATAACCTAATAAAAATTGCATGTATTGTCATTAACTGTCCTTTATTCGATCAAGCATTGTATATTTACGCATATTTAAAAACTCTACAAGCTCTGCTCTATTAAATCCATTAGCACCAACGGATTCTGGTTGCGCTTGGACCAAGCCTGATGGTTGTGGTGAAATAACAGCCGATAAAATAGCCGCTCCTGCAGCCTGTTGAGCTTTGGGATTGAGAATTTTGGTATTGCTGGTATTAGGATGTGCTATCGTATCTTTCTTTGTTACAGTGCCGCCTAATATTTCCAAGCGTTGAGGAAAATCAGCGTTTGATTAAAATAATTTGAAAATACCTGCCGAGTTTTTTCTTTGTTGTTGTTTATACATTGAGGAATCTCTTCTTTCAGGAGTCTTTTTAGAATTGTTTCCTAGCGGAAAAACGCAATTAAGCAAAGGCCATCAGCTGTACTTGTTTATAACTACCAGCCATATTGTAAATAAGCACAAATCAAATAGTTTCTAACGGGAAAAAACGAAGGAACCACTGTTTTAAAAGACGAATAGCTTATTGTAATGTGTTGAATGAAAACAGGAAAAAAAAGAAGAAGAGAAAGACTGCTCACATTAGGTGACGTGTGGAGAGCAGCGATTGCTCCTATAAAGTGCCCTGAAAGAAGTTGAAATAGGGCGTTTGTGGTACATCCCAAATGCTCAGGTACATTAGAACATCTGTTAACCCATACTCTCGAGTGGGTATCCAGAAGATACTTGAAACAATGCAATAGAATACATTACTCCGTCAAATCTCTGTTTGCTACGGTGATAAACACTTGAAGCCTGCTGTTTGCGCATATTGCTAGATTATTGAGGCGAAAAGACATATCCTCTACAACTGCTGGCCAGATTGTTGAAAGCAATTACTATTGCTATTGCTATTTTTTTTTTTGATTTATTTACACTTGATCATTATACTTGCATCCGTACACAGCAACTTGAATAAAGCCAAAATACAAAAGAGGCAACCGTTAACAGACAAAACGAATCTTTAGGTATACCGAGGCATGATTTTGGCTGCTTAAACTGCAAGCGACACAAATAGATGGCAGGGATCCCTCAGAACCAGCAAAATCTTTGCCACCGACAATCTATTTGCAAAGCATCCGCTCTATTCAAATGACTAGCAGCATTAGACATTGTTTTGCCAAATCTGCATCATACATAGCAGCTGATTATAAAAAGAGAGTTCCTCTTGATTTTTGTACAACTTGCTTTTTTCTTTCAACATGACAAGAAAATTGAACAACATTCGTCGCACTGCGACATTCGCTTGGAATCCAGGACATGAAATTCCCATGGTTGCCACTGGCACTTTGGCTGGCACTATGGATGATTCTTTCTCCAACGCGTCTGCTCTAGAGATCTTCAAGTTGGACCTTAATCCCGAGTCAAATAGCCTAGAAACCGCCCAGAGAGTTAGCACCAGCTCCAGGTAACAATACAGGTGAAAATAATGTTATATCAGCCAGTCTAGTCTAATCATCTTGGGATTGGCATAGGTTCAATACTCTAGCTTGGGGACATGTTACTGCCGAGAAACCTCACGGTATCATTGCTGGTGGCATGGAGAACGGAGAGCTTGAGCTGTTTGATGCGTCTGCCATCCTCGATGACAAAAGGTTTGTAGACCTTTTTTTTTTTTTTTAGGTAGACATGTAGCTGCTCAAAAATGCTAATGCGCTTTGAAACAGCACCCAAGACATTAGCATCCTTAAAAAGTCGACCCATACTGGCACATTAAAAACTCTTGATTTCAATGTATTCCAAAACAACTTGCTGGCTTCCGCTGGCAGCAACAGTGAGGTAAAGGACAACATCATCAGGTGCATTATGTGAAGGGGGGGGGGATGACTCAATTTTTTACACAGATATTTATCTGGGATTTGAATAATCCTAATACGCCTTATACGCCGGGTGCTCGTTCTGCAAAGATGGATGATATCAGCAGCGTCGCATGGAATTGTCAAGTACAGCACATTTTATCTACTGCATCCACCAACGGTTACACAGTGGTATGGGATCTCCGCAACAAAAAGGAAGTGATGGCACTGGCATATGCGGGACAAAATACGCTGACAGGCGGAAGAAGGTCGGTTTCTGCTATTGCATGGCATCCCGACGTTGTAAGTGGTATTTTTTGCTTTTTTAAAGAGAGGCTTCCGTTTAACCCTTATATGAATAGGCTACTCAACTTATTACTGCATCGGACGATGACCAACACCCTATCATTTCACTATGGGATCTTCGACATGCGCATTCACCCGAAAAGACATTAGCAGGTCATGCCAAGGGGGTCCTTGATATATCGTGGTGCAGACAAGACGCTGATTTGTTGATCTCAAGTGGAAGAGACTGCAAGACCCTTTGCTGGAACCCCAATACGGGCGAGCTGAACGGCGAGCTGGCAACCAATACCAAGTGGACATTTGCTGCCAAGTGGTGTCCTCGCAACCCTGATCTCTTGGCAACTGCGTCTTTTGATGGCTCTGTAAGTATATCAACGTTACACTATCCAGGGAGTTTTCGCTAACGCTCTGCGTAGATTGATGTATCATCGATTCAAGGTTGCCAAGAAAACTACAATGTATCTGCTGCCCCATTGCTTGATGGCCCACTCGAGACAGCTCTTTTGCCTGTGAAGTCTTTGGAGCTCAAGCATCCCCCTAAATGGCTTCGTCGTCCAGTAGGTGCTTCCTTTGGATTCAGCGGTAAGCTTGTAATATTCAACAACAAATCATGGCAGCCCACTGCTACTGCTACTACTGCATCTGCAACTCCTATAAAAAATGTTAGTCCTCCACACCATATGGCACGTTCTGTCGTCAAAGTGACAGTTATTGAAACTGATCCCGAGATTGTGAAGCGTTCAGAGCAGTTGGAATCTGCTACCAAATCACAAAGTGCCATCGAAGCTTTGATCGAAGAACGTATTCAAATTGGAGCAGATAAAAATGACTGGCAAGTGTTGAAGGCTTTGTTCTCTGACAATGCTCGCGAGCAACTGATCAGATATCTTGGGTTTGAACGAGAACAAGTTGTTGCTGCTGCTAATGAACTTTTTGAAAAGAAGAAGGCTGCCGATGTCACAGCTTCTTCAAATCAAGGTGGATCCGAAATGCAACATGACAGTACGTCTGTAGAGACAGAGGAGATGGTGGATTCGGCTACTGAGATCTCTCCGGGCGACACTGCGTCCACCTTGTTTGCACAGTCCGAGACGGATGGTGTTGATGATTCGTTCTTTGGCCAAGTTGCAGCTGAACAATCAAGCGCTGCCGAAGCGGGCCCTTCTGGAGCCATTTCTTTGCCTCTCGTAGAAGCCATTGTCAGTGGGCCTTTCAATCTTTACCCCGAGACCAGCAACGAAACTGATCGTTTAATCACTCGTGCGACTATGCTTGGTGACTTTGAGTCTGCCGTCAATGCCTGTCTAGCGTCTCAAAGATACTCAGACGCTTTGCTGTTTGCAATCTGCGGCGGAAGTGATTTATTGGCTCGTACACAAAGGATATATTTTGCACATCAATCAAAAAAGTGTGCTTATCTGCGTCTTTTGCAAGGCGTCATGGAGGAAGACTTGGCGTCTGTAGTGAGAGACGTTGATGTTGACGAATGGTCGTCCATTCTAGTGGTTTTGTGCACATTTGCTGAGTCCAAGGACTTTGGGCCCCTTTGTGAAGTTTTGGGCGACCGTCTTTCAGAACAAAGCGACCATGAGCTGCGGAAAAATGCCAACCTCTTTTATCTTGCTGCTGGCAATTTGCAAAAAGTTTGCAAGGCTTGGATCAACGATTTTGAAGGCCAGGACGGTGTCGATAAAGATTCTACTACCTATGGTGCTAGACTGCAAGGATTGATTGACAAGGTTACAATCTTCCGTGAGGCGATCGACTATAACGACGGCGCTCTCGCTGGTAAAAATTCAGTGGCCAATTCATATGTGCTCGCTGCTCTTTACAACAAGTACTGTGAATACGCTGAGTTCATGGCTACTCAGGGCAGGCTTGATGTTGCATTAAAATACATAAACTTGACTCCTGCCAATTTCTCCGCGGACAAATTTAGCATCAGCAAAGACTCGGTTGTTCGTGATAGGGTGTATCATGCAAATGCGAGCCAGGCTCGCCATTATGTCGAACCTTCCTTCCCCTTTGAAAAAAAGCTAATATCTGGCGAACAAGAAGCGCAGCAGCAGCAGCAAAAACCTGGACCTGGAGCTCAACAAACCTCTTACGATTTGCAGCCGCAACAAGTAAATGCCTATCAAAACTACCGACCCGAAAAACCATTCTCACCTGCAGCTCAATCCACAAACTATTATGCGGCTAATACTGCTCAATACAGCCAACAACCTCAGGCTTATGTTCCTCAACAGCAGTATGCTCAACCTCAATATACACCACCCGTTGCTCCAGTCCCTGTTATTAATAAAACCACGCCACCACCAAAGGCTGCTGGTGCATGGAATGATCCCCCAATGCTTGCTAGCCTCAAAAAGAAAGCACCTCCAGTAGCTGGTGGACCAACCAAGAAAGTAACGACTCCCTTTGCGAATGCTCCACCCGCTTCAACGTATGTTGCAGCGTCTCTGCAGCAACATGTATCTCCACCACTGAAGAACGCTACCCCTCCACCCCCACTGAGAGGCATGGAAGGTCCTCCTCCTCCTTCCTCAAATACAAGCGCTGGCTTCTATAGTGCTCGTCAGCAGTTCCAAGGACCTCCTCTACAGCATCAGCATCAAGCTCCACAACAGTCAGCAACTCCCCCGCCTCCTATGGATGCTGTGGCTCCGTCACCAATGCTCAGGGGACAGCAGCAACAGCAGCAAAGATAATAAAAATCCATTTTTGATAGACAAGCAAAATTAATCAGCTATAAGCATAATGAAAATTACAAATTTGCGTCGCCAGGATCTTTATCGCATATACAGGTTTCTTTTTCGATATTTTTCAAACAATGGCAGCAATGTACAGACTGTAATTTTGATAATAAACCAGTTTCGTTAACTAAAAACCTGCCACTTGTTGCAACATTCTCGCTGCGTATTTCACCAATAATTGCAATTTGCATTAATTTAAACTGATTTAATCGTGTAACTGTGCACGTAAATAATGATGTGGGCAACAAACATTGTGTGTAACACAGCCCGAGTAAATTATCTATAATATTGTACTTGAGGTCAAGAAGACTATTTATAAGCTGCCACAAGCTAAATGTGTTTGTATTTCACTTGGCTGTATATATCCAAGATGCGCACATACACAAAGATTGGAGAATGATGATGGTGACTTTCCCTGTAGTATACCATATGCAAACAGTAGTTGACTACAAAAACAGCTTTCTAATGTCGGCATGCCTACGATGAAACGAGTGATCCAAATTATCCGTAAAATCACTTTGATTGCGGTGGTCGTCCCTAAACATTTGGCCAAATTTACAGCGGCTATTTGCGATGGTGGTGCATGCACTCTTGCTCATAGACAATACATCAACTGCATTTTGTCACTTTCTGCTACAAGGAAGGCTAACAACATGGATATGCCGTGTAAATTGACCAATGTAATTGAACTTTGATGCTATACAAAAGCATACCAATTTGGCTGTATGCCCTGGTGAGTGTTTAGTCGGAAGTGTAAATGCGAGACATCCGTGCTCATTGTTTCTTTCTATTTTTTTTTTTTTTTTGCTTGGATGAAATGGGTTATGCAGCAACCAAGCTGCTCATCCGTGAAACAAGGCCAACTAGACAGAAGAAGCATCAACAAAGGGTAGGTGTGACATCGCGCCTTTTGATTTTTTTACGTTGTTTACTTGAGGTTGTTTGCTGCTGTTCAAAAATCTTTTCTTTCTCTTGTAGACAGTAGTTTAATTTCATATTGTTACATTTTCTACTCTTTATCACATACACCCCAACACCCTAATGCCTAGAATTTGTAAAGCAGGAACGACAGATGTTGTACTTGTTGATCAGCTCAAAGTGCTTGAACCCGCCTCGCAGCGAACAAGCCGATTCAAACCTCCCATAAGACACACCCCACACCGTAGAAGACACACGATAGACGACTGGAATCGCTTGAATGGACCCTTGGTTCCCTGCAGAAGGCTTTCGTCCGACTGCTCTTCGCTCAAAAAGAAGGTGCAACCACCTCACAAACGCATTTTGGTAACTGGCGGTGCAGGGTATATTGGCAGCCATACATGCTTGGAATTACTGAATAACGGATACGATATTGTGGTGATGGATAATATGGTCAACTCAAACAAAGGTACTCTTTACACAACACACTTCGATTTTGTTTGTTTTCTTTATTCACAACGACTGACAAATTCCCAATATAAATAGAGGCATTATATCGTGTGGAACAATTGGCTGGAAGGCCCATCGTCTTCATAAAGGGAGACGTTACACATGAATCAGATCTTGAAGACATATTTCAGCAATATCAGTTTTGGGCAGTGCTTCATTTTGCTGCAATCAAGGTTGGTATTTTTTATTTTAGCGCCATGTACACACGCATTGAATGCTGCTGTTTCTGCAAAATTTAGGCTGTAGGCGAATCAACTCGGATCCCTTTAGAATACTATCATAACAACCTGACCGGTACTCTGAATCTACTACGAGCAATGAAGAGACACAACATAAAGAATCTGGTGTTTTCGTCCAGTGCGACAGTGTATGGAGAACCAGAGATGATGCCAGTCAACGAGACGGCCAGGCTGGGACCAGTTACAAATCCTTACGGGAAAACCAAGCTGTTTGCAGAAGAAATACTGCGAGACTTGTATGCATCTGATCCTGAATGGAACGTTGTACTTTTAAGGTAAAAAAAAAAAAAAAAAAAAAAAAAGAGTTGAAAAGGTACACTGTCTGAACGGGAACACACAGATATTTCAATCCAGTGGGAGCCCATGTCTCTGGTATGATTGGGGAGCATCCTCATGGTGTACCAAATAATCTATTGCCATACGTGGTCAAAGTGCTGCAAGGACACTTGCCTTTTGTCCATGTGTATGGCAATGACTACGATACTGTGGATGGCACAGGCGTGAGGGACTACATCCATGTGTGTGATCTGGCTACTGGACATGTTGCAGCGCTGAAAAAACTCGAGGAAAAGCCTGGGTGCAAAGCTTATAATTTGGGGACAGGTGCTGGATATTCTGTCTTGGAAATTATCCACGCTATGGAAAGAGCTACACATAAAAAGATCCCTTACAAGGTAATTTGAAACATGCTTTTTTTTTTTTTCACAATCTCATTTACAACATATTAGATTGAGGACAGACGGCCTGGAGACGTTGGTACATGTACAGCAGATGCATCGTTGGCCAACAAGGAGCTCGGCTGGCATCCTGCTTATTCTATGGATGATATGTGTCAGGACATGTGGAGGTGGACTCAACGAAACCCAAATGGCTATGATGGTGAATTATTGCTATAAACCCCGAGGCTCACCTATTTTAGGAAAGTTTACCTTGCAATTTATTTTTCCCTTTTTCCTCCCTTTTTCTCTCTTCTCTTCCTTCTCAGTATTATATATTCCGTTTTCCACTACAACATAATTAATCTCATTCAACGCTATATCTACAGCGAAAGAAAATCATTGTTTTTCCTCACCTTTTTATACATTTACACTTGGTAATTCCTTAATTAATTAATAAACAAAAACCACAAGAGCAAAAAAAAAAAAAAAAAAAAAAAAAAAAAAAAAAAAAAAAAAAAAAAAAAAAAAAAAAAAAAAAAAAAAAAAAAAAAAAAAAAAAAAAAAAAAAAAAAAAAAAAAAAAAAAAAAAAAAAAAGAGAAAAAAAAAAAGAGAGAAAACAATAACAAAATGCCTACTTCATCTGCAGCAGCTGCTAGTCCAGGCAATTCACATAATGTAGTCGGTGTACATTACAAAGTGGGAAAGAAAATTGGCGAAGGAAGCTTTGGAATCATCTATGAAGGTAGTGTCATACAGTCAAATGTGCCTTGTCCCCTCTGACAGCGCTCTTTCTCTCTCTCTCTCTCTACAGGTATCAATTTGCTTAATAACCAGCCAGTCGCTATCAAGTTTGAGCCTAGAAAGAGCGATGCACCGCAATTGAGAGACGAATATCGAGCATACAAAACGCTGGCAGGATGCAGTAAGATTTCCAGAGATAAGCAGGGAGAGATGTACTCAAACTATTATAGAGGGTATACCAACAGCCTACTATTTCGGCCAGGAAGGACTTCACAACATTTTGGTCATTGATTTATTAGGTCCCAGTCTTGAAGACATGTTTGATACCTGCGGCAGACGTTTCAGCGTCAAAACCACCGCTATGCTCGCTATAGAAATGGTAATAAGTTTTAAACACACTGACCAGAGTTTATTGTTGTATTCATCCGCATCTCCCTGCTGCTAGCTGACAAGAGTCGAATCAATCCATGAGAAAAATCTCATCTACAGAGACATCAAACCAGATAATTTTTTGATTGGAAAGCCTGGGACAGACACAGAAAATCAGATATTCATGGTCGATTTTGGTATGGCCAAGCTGTACAGAGACGCCAAGACCAAGCAGCACATCCCCTACCGTGAAAGAAAGAGCTTATCTGGCACTGCCCGTTACATGAGCATCAACACTCATTTAGGAAGAGGTACTATATAATGTTCCTATCCCCTAGTGGTACAAGTAACAGCAGCAGTCGGATAATTTATTCTATTTCATTCTCTCTTAGAACAATCTCGTCGTGATGATCTGGAATCTCTGGGCCATGTTTTCATGTACTTTTTGAGAGGCTCTTTGCCTTGGCAGGGCTTGAAGGCTGCTACCAATAAACAAAAATACGAGAAAATTGGCGAGAAAAAGCAAACGACTGCCATTAAAGATCTCTGTGATGGATACCCAGGTAAGCAGCAATGTTACATGTAGATCTAAAACGGCATTTTCCAACAAGTTACCAGAGGAATTTGGTATATACCTTCAGTATGTCCGTAAATTAGGCTTCGAGGAAACCCCTGATTACGATTTCTTGCGCGGGCTGTTCAGCAAAGCCATCGAGAAAGTGAGCGAACAGGACGACGGTGTGTACGATTGGATGCTGCTCAACAATGGACGGGGATGGCAGACGCTGTCAAAACGCAGCACCCGTCAGCACACCACTAATAAGAAGATCGTCGATCATACCAAAGATCAGTCTCAACGTCCAATCCAACAGGAGTCCTCACAGCAACAGCAGCAACAGCAAAAGCAGCAGCAGCAGCAACAGCAGCAGCAACAACAACAACAACAACACTATCGCCCGAAAAAGTCTAGATTTTGGAAGAAATTATCATGCGGTTTATGCCAATAGTTATCAAAAACACTCCTTTTTTTTTTTTTT
>MU619381.1:56375-66920 GCA_025201805.1 Parasitella parasitica | reverse complement strand
AAAAAAAAAAACCTAAAAAGCTCAGAAAGCCGATGAACTCACCTAACACTGCGTTCATGATTTGGGCCTAAATAACTGAACAGAAATATTCATTACACAACCTAATCAATAAAAGTCATCTCGCACACTATGCTATACAGATTGCCCCATGGCTTGAATCAAAAGAAATGCAATGTAGCAGCTGCAGAAAAGAACGACATGCACATTAAAACCCCAAATCTCACCAAGAAACGGGATATTTCAGGTACATACAACAACCGCATTTGGGAGGCTGTAAACTGGTTTGCTTGGCAATTCAGCCCGGCCTATTTATCATATATAGATATTGGATTACTGTATTATCTGGCGTTAATGAAACAGTCTTACAATAAGCATACAGAAGCTAGCAAAACTCCTATTTCCCATCTGTTGACACATTTGAATGTGCCTGCATATCTCCTTGAAGCTTTTTAGCGGCAGCGCAATTTTATGCCTATGTTTATTGTATATAAATTGCATATTTCGCGGCTTTCATGGTTTTATTTAGCAGTTTGCCATCGCTATATGTTACTCCATTTTATATTTTATTACTGATAGGCTAAAATAGGCTTGATTTCCACAAATGTATATAGTGGTAAGAAGGCTTTCATCTCGACACGGTAGAAATTATAATTCGTATTTTAAAAAGATATAAAAAGAGCATGATTTGAAGAATATAAGTGATATAAATATCGTTGTACGAGAATCCCTTTGGAATGAGATATAGCCATATTCGTATACACAATAAAATGCACAGCACTGAGCTTGGATGTAAAGAATCGATTTCGAGTTTCTTGACAGATTTTAATGCGAATCAACATCTTGAAGCTATCAGCGATAGTCCAACTCATGGGCTACATGCTGAGACAAAGATAATCAGAATCGGATGTCTTGGTGCTGAATCATGCCAACCCTTTCTTGGTGAATAAGCGCGTAAATTGAAATCAGGTTGCAGCAATTGATAATTGTTTTGAGAAAGAAAAAAAAAACAACCCATGAATACACTGGGCAAGACTCAATGTCGTTTTTACCTCACTGTCCGTATTTAAGCATGGCATCTGGGCGAATTCGGGTGTAGATAGTATATTACGACAAATTTAGATACACGAGGAATAGACCTCTGCAATGGCCATTAAAAATATATGGCTCTGGTGTATTTTATACGAAATAAATCAAATTTCTTGATGATTTCAAGCACAAACGAAAATCTAGTTGCAGTATTTCGAGAGTAAAGCTCAAATACCAAGACATTTCATGGGGAAACTTTGCCACTGTGCATTTCCATTGCCAAAAATGTTCACCCAACTGTATTGATTAATATTTTGCCTAACATCCGTGCTAGAATAGCTGCTCCTTTGTCACTAAACTCTACGATACCTTGATGTTCTTGTACTGAATGAAGCAATACCAACACAACCAGCATTGTGACGTATTGAATTACTTTCAATACCCGTTGAACCATCAGTCTGTCTGCCCCTGCTCTTTCATGTGTGCGAGGGGATCCACCATCAAAAACTAGTCCCCCCCCCCACAAGGCTCGTAATTGTTTGTTTTAAAAAGAAATAGCAAAGGCATCTACTTTTCATTTCTCCACACTTTTCTTGAATAAACTTGTAACAAAATGTTTGGTATGCGCAAGTGGTCTACTCCTGTTCTTCGTCCTGCTGCCCCTTTTATTGCTGGTGGCATTGCCGTCTTTTACTTGGTTGCTAAGGCTCAAGATGCTATGATTAACAGTAATACTTGAAAAATATGTGGACATTATCGACATTGATGACTAACCGTTTTTGCTCTTTACCATAGGCGACGAATACAAGAACGATCCCAGAAACCCTGCTTGTAAGTTTGTTTTGTTTGATATAATCGAGTTTATTGAAAATACTAAATCCATGGCATTGTGTAGTGGCTTCTGGAAAGAAGGCTCATTAAAATTATTTTCGACAATCCAAATTAACGAAATAACGACATAAAAAACACCTTCGATATATACAATAAATGCACAAATATATGAACAGATTGTTGCATTGATGACGGTTCAGTTATTGTAAAACTATGAACTAAGGGCCTTTTATTTTATTACTTTGAACTACATGTATTGAAATGGGATTTTAAGGGAGGAGTTACTGATGATGAAGAGCAGCATGGCGCTGCTTAACTTTATCAACTAGCTGCTGGATTATGCTAGGATCTGCCATTGTGGATGTATCGCCCAGCTCATCTGCCTCATTGTTCACAATCTTTCTTAAAACACGTCGAAGAATCTTGCCTGATCGAGTCTTGGGTAAATCGCTAACAACATAGACTTGCTTTGGCTTGGCAAAGGGGCCAATTGATTTCCTCACTTGCAGAATAAGTTCCTCGACTAATTTCTCGGTGTTGCCCACAATATCGGGTTTCAAAGTGCAGAAAGCATGAATACATTGGCCTGTCAAGTCATCATGACCACCAATAACTGCAGCTTCTGCCACTGAAGAGTCGAGGATCAACGCAGACTCGATTTCAGATGTGGATAGACGATGGCCAGATACATTAATAACGTCTAGTTAAAATGTTCAGCACTTTTTCGATAGATATAATAAACCATAAACCCTTACCATCTACTCTTCCACGGATCCAGATATAGCCATCATTGTCACGAGTAGCGCCATCGCCAGTAAAGTAAAAGCCGGGATACGGCTTGAGATACGTCTCCATGAAGCGATAATGGTTGTTGTATATAGTGCGAGCCATAGAAGGCCAGGGCTGCTTGATGGCCAGCACGCCTGTTACGTCGTTTCCCTTCAGCTCTTCACCAGTAGCAGGGTCTAGGATGGCAGGTTTTATGCCAAAGAATGGGAGTGTGGCAGACCCAGGTTTTGTGGGTGTAGCACCCGGTAATGGGCTCACTACAATGGAGCCGGTCTCCGTTTGCCAGTAAGTATCGACTACAGCGCACTGAGAGTGTCCAACTCTTTCGTAATACCACTCCCAAGCCTCAGGATTGATGGGCTCGCCCACAGATCCAATGACACGCAGCGAAGAAAGATCACATTTATCGACATATTCATCACCCAAACGCCTAAGAGCACGGATAGCAGTAGGAGCAGTGTAAAATTGGGTTATCTTGTGCTTATCAACAGTCTCCCAAAATCTCGAGGCAGTTGGATAGGTAGGTGTTGACTCGAACAGAAGCGTGGTTGCACCCAAACATAGAGGGCCGTAAAGAATGTACGTGTGGCCCGTTATCTATTGTATATCGAAGCAAAATGTAAGCACATGCATACATACATGCCATTATCTATCCAAACAACTAGTGGCTTACCCAACCTAAATCTGCCATGCAAGCATAGACATCATCATCGTGTACATCAAAAATGTTCTTTACTGTCATTGCAGCACCAAGCAGGAACCCGCCAGTGGTATGCAGTACGCCCTTGGGAGTACCAGTAGACCCAGAAGTATACAGCAAGAACAAAGGGTCTTCAGAATTGACAACCGTGACAGGATGATAAGGGCGAGCATTTGCCATCTCTTCGTGCCACCAAATGTCACGGTTTGGGACCATTGATACGTTGGCCCCTGTGTGTTTTGCCACAATAACTCGATCTACCAGATTAGGTAGCTGCAAAGCTTCGTCCACAATCCGTTTCGTAGCAACCGCTTTTCCTCCGCGACGACCTTCATCTGAGGTAATGACCACACGAGCACTGCAATCTTGAATTCTTTCATGCAAAGATTCGGCCGAGAAGCCAGCAAACACAACCGAATGAACGGCACCTAAGCGAGCACAGGCCAACATGGCGATTACAGTCTCTGGAATCATTGGCATATAAATTGCTACATTGTCACCTTTTCGCACATCCAAGTTGTGCAAAACATGTGCCATTCTGCAGACTTCTTGTAGCAGCTCTTTATACGTGATCTTCCGGACATCTCGAGGGTCGTCACCTTCATGGATGATGGCTACTTTGTCTGGAGTTGCGAACGCATGTCTATCAACACAATTGTAGGCAGCATTCAGCTCGCCCTCAAGAAACCAGGCTACGTTTCCATTTTCAAAATTGCCCGTACACGTTGTCTGAAAATCAGTGTCCCAATGCAGATATTCTCGGGCAGCTTTTGAAAAGAAGTCGGATGGATTATCGACGCTTGTTTGCCACTGCGATTTGTACTGTTCGAATGAGTCGATAAACGGTTTCTTGGGTCCTGACAACAGCCTCTCTGGCACAGGGTAGATTTTATCTTTGGTGCTTTCTACAGACATTTTCAATGATTTCAACGAAAAAGCATGCAATGCCGGGATATTTTCATTAATTCATGCTATTTTATAATAAATGTTTTGATAGCTTGGTTTCAAAAAAAAAAAAAAAAAAAAAAGAAATACATTTACTTCCATCTTTTTCTAGTTCAAGAAATATGGTTTACAAGGTACGTCTGTAAGAACCATTAGGAGGTTGTAGGAATGTCAAACAGTATTGTTTTTCTAGTGCGTTTCTCAAAAAGTAGCTCAAGCTATCGATGTTGAGCTAATGTCAAGTTCTGGAGGATTTTCCATCGATCAACTCATGGAATTGGGTAACGTACAAGAAAACGATGGTTTCATATTTTTTTTTTTTTTGTTATTCACACATGAAAATTTTTAACGCTTGATAAGCCGGCCTTAGCGTTGCTCAAGCAGTCGAAAAGGCGTTTGATAGCTCAAAACAGCCAAATGTTCTCGTCTGTGTTGGCCCAGGTATGGACCTGTGATTGATTGCATAAATGTCAATGTGGCCACATTTAATAGTATTTTGTTTTGTGCAGGAAACAACGGTGGCGATGGATTAGTAGCTGGTAAGTTGTAAGCGAATATGTAGTATTTGGACACCAAGCTCATTTCAATGTATGTTATACCATGTGTGTAGCAAGACATCTATTTCACTTTGGCTTCAAACCTAGCCTCTATTACCCAAAGCAGCCTGAAAAGGATCTTTATCAGGTAAGCAACATCATGATCTTTTGTTGCATCATTGCTCCCAACACGTGCTTTGAATAGCGCATTTTGCTCCAATGCCGCAATCTGGATATTCCCGTCTACAAGGAGCTTGATCAAAAATCTGGCAACATTGTAGATCAATCCCATCTCGTTTTGGACGCATTATTTGGCTTTAGTTTCCATGGTGAGGTACGCGATCCCTACAAGGAGATCATTGGCATCTTTGAACAGACTACCAAGCCAATCGTGTCTGTCGATATTCCTTCTGGCTGGGATGTTGAAACCGGGCCAACTGAACATGTTAAATTCCAACCCGATGTTCTAGTTTCTTTGACTGCCCCTAAGCGGTGCTTATCTCATTTCAAAGGCAAGCGACATTTCTTAGGTGGCCGTTTTGTACCTCCAGCACTAGCAAGGCAGTTTAACTTTGATGTACCAGCCTATCCTGGTTCAGAGCAAGTAGTTGAATTGTAAAAGACTGAATTTATTGGCACATACATACATTTATATATAAATATTAAATGGAAACGAATTGAACAAAGAGAATGAAATGTTAAAATGTAAAAGGGCTTCTTACAATGATATATATTTACAGAAAACAAAAAAAAGGTCAAGTGGAGGGAGATAGCGCCTTAATTCGCAATACGAGGCTTGTTCTGGACAGGGCCAAATAGATTCTTGTAATGCGACTGAACCTGGCTAGTGTGCTTGTTTTGCGTAAATTCGATTTCTTTCTTAAGCACTTCGCTCACACGGGACATGCGATGAGGGTGCTTCAATAGGTTGCCAGCTACTCGGCAATATGCTTGCAGTGTGTGCATGCTATTGTTGGTAGAGCATTTTTCCTTGGATTTGTCCTTCTTGCCAGACCCACATTTTGATTCGCCCGTAAGACATGGTCTGCATTTCTCCATGATTTCTTTATGACTTAAACCACGAGCACGGTACAAGACGTAGAAGCGAAAGTGCTTTGTAAGCATCTTTTGAGTCAGTTCAAGTTCTGATAGGGTTTCTTTCTCGCTGCTAGCTTCAGGTTCTTCGGCATCTTCAATTTGAAGAGAATTAAAGCTAGCTTTCAGATCATCAATATCAACGCCACGCAGGGTTTCTTGGTCTTCCTCTCCGCGTTTCGATGTGAGATGATCTTGGTCAGCCATGTCCGCACCCACTTTTTCAGAAAACTCTTTGGCGAGGGCAGTAACGTATTCCAGTGATAGAGTGTGGCGAAGAACAATTGACATGAGAGCAGGAGCCAACAAGGGATAATCATTAATTAACTCTTTTGATAATTCTCTTTGGTAGTCTTCTGCTGAGATGGATTTACCCTTTTCGCCCAAAACTTGAGTCATGTCCCAGTCAGGCATTGTGGCATGATTTAGATAGAACAGATTGGAGGACTCGTTCATCTGTTGATTAGCTTGCTGTGCCTGTTGGTCAAACAAGTTGAAGTCGTACAAGTCATTCAATTGAAACTGATATGCTGGAGGTAGAGTGCTAGGTGAGTTGTGTCCCTCGGAGCCAGACGACGACTCGTCGCTCGAAGATGAAGGTGGTGTAATGGGTTGAACAAGCAGCTGCTGCATAATGTCTTGGTTCGCTCGGCGTAACTTTTCATTTTCTTGTTTGAGATCGTTAATAGTTTTTTCGTGCTCTGCAACTCTTTCTTCCAACTGAGTAATATATTCTAAAAGATACTTGTGCTTAGTCTTACTGCATATCTAAATACAAACATGGAAAAACTCACCCTTTCTTCTAACTCTAAAGTTACGAGCAGATATTTTGTTTCTCAACTGTCTTCGTTCTTTTGAGGTCATCTTCTTCGAGCTGCCATTGCGGTTATTCAGTGGATTCATTTCCTCTTCCAACATGTCATCATCTGAATTGTCTTCAGCGCTGCTATGGTGAGATGTGTTTCCAGCACCCGCCTTCTTTTTCTTTTCGTAGCTTTGAGGAGATTCTGTCACAAAGATGGGCTCTTTAAATTTAGCTTTCTTCACGGCTGCTTGTTTTTTGGCTGCTGCAGGAACTGAACGTGGTAGAAATGTAACAAAATTGTCCTTTTCTTGTAGTACAGAAACTGAATCTCTGAACACTGTGTCCGTGACGACGATAGGAGTAGGAGGGTTATCAGATTGCGGTTCTGCCACTTGATTTGTAGACGATGCAGGCACTGTAGATGTGCTGGGAGGGAAAATATGAGGCTGTGTTTGTTGTGCATTTATTGACTGAAATGTCGGATTCAAGCTGTTATCAATGTTGTTGCCGGTCTGTAGTAGATACTCCAAGATATCAGCACCTGGGTTTGTTGGCTGACTATGTGGATGATTAGAATGTTCTTCAGGAATAGAAGCTAATCCAACCAATGTATCCATAATGTCATCATCCCCAGTAAGCCATCGGTTTAAATCAATTTGATCCATTTTATTTTTATTCTCGATTTTTTTATTTTTTTATTTTTGGTTTTTGGTTTTTGGTTTCTGTCAATACAAGGAAAGAAAGAGAGAAGAGAGTGGAGAAAGGTATGAGACAAGTTGAAAATCTTGTTAAATAAGCGATGCAGATGAAACTTGACTGGCCAAGATTTAGAGCATTACAGCACAAGCATGCCGTGACTGAAAGACAAGGCTGGAAGTATTGCCTATTTGAGAGAATACGGTACGTAAGATGTTGCCTTTTTAGAACGCTGCAAGGGCAAGACCCCGCTTATACGATATAGTAGAAATAGTATAAATAGAAGATAAATAAACAGCTTATTGAATAAAAACAAAAGTAAGCATTATACTTTATTTAAAATGGATATACAATGAAGGTAATGTTGTAGTGGTTGTATAAAAAAAAAAGAGAAAAAAAAAAGGTGCTTGTCTATTACAGATGTGAAATTTCTCCCAAATTACGAAATATGATTATGAATGAGTCCAGTTTGATTTATTGAGGCGTACAAAAGGGAGTTCTTGTTGTAGCAGGATAGATTACACATCCAATTTCTTTAATACGTTCTTCTGGCGTAGGGGATGCCATCACCGTTAAAGCTGAAGACATCAATGCTGCAAGTACCACAAAGAAGAGAGATTTTGTAGTCATTTTCAAATTTAAAGTATATGCTTTTTGTCAAATGGTAACTTGAGCTGTTTATATAGTTTCTGGAAAAAGTGTCATACCGAAGACCGGCATTTGAACAGAGTAGGAGGAGAATGTTGCCATCCTCATGCCGACTCCTGATACTAGACAAAGTTGTCGTATTGGAAAAGATGTGATGTATGTACTCTGCAGACCTTACTTTTTCTTTTTTTTAATTTCCACGGTAATTGCATATATAAACCATGCCCTCTTTTGTCGTATTATGTCTATCTCGAATGCCGGTTTTATTGGTCAAAGAGCTATAGTTGTATTAAACTTTGGCTCCTGTTTTCCACGTTCTCTGCATTTAATGATGGGGATGATGTGTACTCGCTACATTCAACCGCAAATGTCCTGAATAGGCCCTTTTTTATTACCGAGGCTGTCGATATGATGACTATTGTCATATTCATATTTGCCGGTTTACTATTGATCTGATGATGTTCATTACACAATTTTAATCAAATTCTGCAAGTAAATTGATTTTTTGATCGTTGCCATGGCAGCATGTGCTAACTCAGCTGTCAAATCTCGTCGATGCAGGCAGCAAAATCGTATTGTTTGCCTAATCACACATCCCTGCATCCTTGTAAAATCATACTTACATAGAAACTCTACTATATAATTATCAAACATAATAAGAATGTCAATAGAGGCCTGTTGCCATGTTTTGTGACGACAGTCCTTTCATACATACATTGATGGAGAAGGCCCGAGAATCAGCTTATCCTTATCAAATACACAGTGGATGATACATGATTTAAAACTATAAATAAATACCGAGTTGTTTCGATATTCCGAGTATTTATTTTGCATGGTGCCAATTGTATTTGTCTTATTTGAGTTCAAGTATTTGCATATGTTGTAGATATTTTTGTTTACGTACAAATCAGGTATCCTGCCCGTATATAAATTGACAAAAAAAACTCGATTTATACTAGCATTTAGGGAAAAATTGTTTTGGCAACTTAAATGAACAGCAAAAATGAGGTTCATATGATTAAAAGTAATTTATATTTGATGCAGTTATCTTTTAAATATATAAACTGTTTGAGGCTGGCTTTTCATATATATCATGCTTGGAAGCACAGGTTCAAAAGAAATGAATTTGCTCATATATTCCATGATTTGAGGAGTACAGACAAGTTAATCTATAATTAATAGAGATATCCGTCATGTCCAAGCTTGTAACTCGCTGAATATTAATGCGCTGACCACTATTTTGTATCGAATCTACTAGATATAGGAATAGGTGATTAGAACCACACGCTACGAGATATAACTCAAAGGTATGTATTTGGAATGAGCTTGTGTATCAAAAATGTATAAAAACGTTTTGTGAAAGAAAAAATTCTGCTTATCATTGAATTATATGCTTGCTGCTACCATATAAGTGATTTTTGTGAATGCTGTTGTCTCAACTTTTATTGTCTGCGCTGTAGTCATTTTGTGCTATGTCTTTGTCATGTCTTGAAGCTTGTAGCCTTCAACTTGAAAAATAATCTCACACAAAGACACCATTGGGATACAAGGCGATACAATCAATAAGAATCGTTAAAGCTCTTGTTTCGCGTTTAACGATAAATAGCCCCAACGCATTTTGCTCGTTTATGCCAAATTAGTCATTGTATCATTGAATTTGTATGCCAAAAATTGCCAAAAATTGCCAAAAATTGCCGGGCAACCGTTCATTCTGGCAATTTTCCTAAGCATTCAGGATAGATTCAAGCAGTGCTGGCTTTGTAGCTACTACAAAAAGTCGGTGGAGATACTGTAGCCGAATACAAAAGTTGAATGGAGTATTGACATTTTGTTGGCGAGCTTTTACGCTCAACAACATTTGGATCTTATGTGTCGATGTATATTTTTAGATCGGCAGCAAAACTTAGATCATTAATACAAGTTTTATAAACCTGAAGTGGATATAGTCGTTTTCAAAGACTGGGAGGAATCTATTTTGGAGAAACATCAAAAAATAAAGACAAGACAATCCCTGTATTAATTTTCATAATTAAATTAAAAAATTAAAATAAGTAAAATATCCACAGAATTGCAACTGCTATTATCGCATTATCGCATTATCGCATAATTGTTTGTCGTACCTATAACAATCTCAGTTGCCTCCGCTTCGGCTTCCAATGTGGTAAATGCTCTCAGAGCCACGCTTTATTTTTCATATATATAGTAATAATAAATTTGAATCCCTTTCTTCCCTATATCTTTCAAAGCCGCGCATCGTGGAACAAACTATGAGTGATATCAATGATGATCAAACAACAAAATACCTTACTACTACCGAGGCATTTGAATTATTTAAGCGCCTCCAACTGGAAGAGCGACAACAAAGAGAAGAAAGGGTACATGGCTCAGAATTGCCATTGGACATATCACAATATCTTGATAGCACGCCAGCATATGAACTCAAGGAGGAATTTAAACAATTTAAAAGACAGGTT
>MU619381.1:40160-52400 GCA_025201805.1 Parasitella parasitica | reverse complement strand
AAAAAAAAAAAAAAAAATTGAATTATATATTATCACATAGCAGCATTGAAAGATATAGGGAAGAAAGGGATTCAAATTTATTATTACTATATATATGAAAAATAAAGCGTGGCTCTGAGAGCATTTACCACATTTCCAGCCTTCGCTTCGGCAACATTTTGATTTTTTACAGGATTAAATACTGCAACTGGTAACTTACTACATCAAGTTGCACAAGTAACTGAAGCTACCGGACCTATTGAAAGACTGATCTGTAAATGGAAAGTAAAGACGTCCAAACCGGAATCATATTGCCCAGTAAAACATTGTTAGTGTGTTGAGCTCCGCACTGATTACAAGAAGATGAAATTTGCTGGCCACAGTTTGTTCCTCCTCTAATCCAATATGGTTCGTATTTCACCATATACATGGGGGTAAACATGGCTCAAAAAACCTCAATTCAATACCACAGCATCTCCCAGAGCAAGGATAATTAGTTGGAAATAATAAAAGATGTATGGCAAATCGATGTTTGGTGTGGATGGATCATCAACATTAGATAATTGGATGGAGTACGATTCCATCCATCCATCAGCCCATTAATACAACTTGTTAGTAAAGATAAAACATCCGTATCAAAGCGACCATCGTTTAGCACTACTTTACAACGTTCATCAATTTAACCTGGATAACAACGTGTGCATTACATGAGATGGAGAGGGATGGAGAGCCATGTTGGACCCGTTTTCGTATTACAAAACTAGGCATTAACATTTCAAATGATCTTTAGGCTAAAAAAGACGTTGCCGCTAAGCCTAGCTCATCATCTGGTGGAAAGAAGGCCAAGAAGAAGTGGTCTGCTAAGAAGGTCAAGGACAAGTCCAACAACATGGTTATCCTCGATAAGCCTACCTATGACCGTTTGTTCAAGGAAGTTCCCACCTATAAGCTCATTTCCCAATCAGTTTTGGTTGACCGTCTCAAGCTGAACGGTTCTTTGGCTCGTATTGCCATCCGTGAGCTCGAGGCTCAAGGTTTGATCAAGGCTGTCTCTCGCCATCACTCTCAAGTCATCTATAGTAAGTTGTGATTCTTTTGCGTGTATTGTAATGTTTGTATGCTCATTCTGTATTCTACATTAGCTCGTGCTACTGGTGACGAAAAGAAGCCCGCTGCTGCTAGCGAGGAATAATCGTATTAATTGTAATGCATTGTCAATTCCAATAAATATCTTTAACTATAAACTGTTATTTGCCTGTTCTTTTCTGCAGTTTTTCCTGTTGTTCGAACTTTTTAGGAGCGAGCAAACTGGTATATTCATAAGAGATCCTACATACGCATTAAGAAAGATTAGGGGGGGGGGAGCAATTTCAGGCATACATGTTATAGATTATGTACACCTGATCTAATTGTATAATTAGATGCTATATAGTAGTTAGTTTTCACCATGAAAATCTTTCTTTGACCCTAAAAATAAAATAAATATTAGACTATCAAGTACTGAACAGCATATATATGGGGCAAACAGTGGATGAACGGTTTCATTGTTACTAATGTCAGATTATATTGTATTTTTGAAGGATCCGCTGATATTTCGTAGAATGTAAACGCGTTGTATGATGATTTTTCTAAAATAAAGCATAATAACTTGAGTATATTTGTGAACAATACCTTGATATATGCAAATCATTGTGAAGGACTGATGTCAACACACAAAAAAAAAAAGAAGGGCTTACACTTGAAAGCCTCCGTTTGCTCTATCATTGTTCAAGATTTGCTGAACCACATTCGTTATATTCTCTTTCAAATGTGTAATTTACTGAAGCACATGTATGCATTTACTGTAATCAGTAAGTATATTCTGAATTGATAATCCAATTCGTTGGAAGTCGAAATACTATATGATCATAGGAACACAATGAGCCCAGTCAATGTGTTTTGAAAAGGGGGTTTTCTCAAGATTGGGAGATGCTCCCTGCCTTCTATAATGAAATCCAGCTTTGCCGAACAATGGCAACAATATATACTATCTCGAGTAATGTTTACGTTCATGATATATTGTATTATAAAAGGTATGATACATTCAATGTGCCTGTACAACGAGTGATTTAATGCTAATTGCCTCATTATAATTGTCTACAGGATCGCATAATAATGATGTTTGCCGTGTGACGTTAAAGCCACTTGTTGTAATACACTTATCTAGACAGATCTCTTGAGGTGTAAAACATTCACGCACATGAGATATTTTCTTTTTTTAGGACCCTTTACAAGTGTATACCTATCTTGTGTATAGAATCCCTTGTTTTTATCTTCTCATACATCTACCTTTTTCTTTCTTCTTTCCTTCCTTTCTTTCTTTCTTCCTAGTCCACGAACAGACATAAAAAATAGCTGAAATGCTGTTTTTCTCTTTGAAAAAGAAAGCTCAAAAGACGACGGTGGATGAAGAGAATAGCCTATGTATAGAAGGTAGCAATTCCAGATATGGCACAATTAAAGCCACAACTACACATTCAAGTGACGAATCTTCACCTAGCGATCCCGAGGAAGAAGAAGGGGGGAGCAGTAGCCACAGCAGCATCAAGAAGAGAAAGAAACGTAGGATGGAACAACGACATTTCTGCCGGAAGAGCAGGCCAAAAATAACGAGTCGACTTTCTTCCATGTTGCATCATGGTAGTTCTGGCAGTAGTAAAAAACGACATTCTGATTCCGATGACGATCTTCGAGCTACTGACTTGGTTCTACCTGCTCTTGATCCAAAGTAACGATCGCCGTGTCTCTATACTATTAGCATATAACTCAATTCATTTCACGCATAGTGCTACAGAGGTCAAGAAATCATTACAAAACAACAGTTCTTTGGAGCAATTGTTTATGCGTCAACAACCACAGATCAATTTGAGCACTGTACGTGCCAATTACAGAGTGGAAAAGCGAAAAGCTCGGTAAAGGACAATGCGATCTATACGTACGCAGCTTCTCTAAGCAATCGTATTATTCTGATCTTATAGACATCATGTCCACAAGAAGTCGTTTCTAGGCCATGTCAAAGCATTTCTAGAGAATAATGTACTTGCTGTGTTTATCCGAGATTTACTATTTGCAAAAAAGACGATTATTTTGTTTGTTCACTTGGACTTGTTGGTCGATTTGTTATTCTGCCTTGCATATCTAGTTGAAATGAAGCAAGAAGCAGATGTTGACCTAGATCCATTTTGGCTGTTTAAATGGAGATCGTATGATTTATGGTAGCGTGTGTTGCTGCATATAGCGTCGAGATAAGAGAATGCTAGTATTAACATATACATAGGCTCGTTTGTCTCGCTTTGTCCTACTGGGATCTAGGCTCATTCGTCATTAGTAAAGTATATAATTTATTTATGCTATGAAACGCATTATTGATCCATTTTTTTGTTTTTTTTTTCAGGATTTTTCATTTCCAAGCATCCGACATCCGTATTATTCAGTTTTCGGTGCTTAATTGAAATGTTGACAACAATTCCGTTCATGATATCTATTTCCATGCGTCACGGCCAATATCTTTACGTGCCCTATTTCATTCGAAGCTGGGTCTTGCTCCTCAGAATCAAGAGCGTTATGAAGATAAAAATCAATTTGCAATTGACGGGTACATGAAAATATTTGAGGAATGTGTAACTATTCAGATATATACTAAAACATCCACGTAGATAAGCCTGTTGATCCCCTAAGGACAAAACTAATCAATTTGACATCGACGTTGATTGTGCTGTTGTTTACGGGAACATGCGCTTTTCAATACACTGAAGTGACATTTGGTACACATAATTATACTATTTTAGAATCACTGTACGTTGTCATGGTTACGCTATCTACTGTCGGTTACGGTGGTTAGTAGAATAATTGATTAGACGCACTAATTTTTAGTAACACACCCATTTCTTGTTGATATGATGTATAGATATTACACCAAATACGCAAGCTAGTCGAATTGTAATGATGTTGCTAATCATCATTGCTTTGTCTGTCCTTCCCGGTTTAGTAACTGATGTGTCAGATACACTAAGAAAACGAAAAGGTAATGTGTTGATGTTGATATTTGATATGCAGTGTATGGACATGGTATCACCAACACAAAGGTGCAATTTATAGAGGGTGAGGGACATGTTAGTAGAAGCAGCACAACCCCTTTCATCTTGATTGTTGGTTCCTTTACACCAGACCAGGTTGTCGAGATTTTGGATGGATTCTTGAACACGGAAAATACAGAATATCATCTAAGCGTAGTCTTTCTTGATATCAACCGACCCACTGAGCAGCTGAAAATGATGGAGAGAAACTCGATTTGGGGTCACAGAGTTCAGTTTCTTCATGGCTCTGTCTTGGTAAGTTGCATTTTCTCGTGTATATGTAAGCATTACATGAGCTTAAACCATTTTGTTTGAAGGATGAAAAGACATTGCTGAGAGTAGTAAGTTTTTGGTTTTGGTTTTATAAAGTCTGTAGCATCTAATGGTCAGTGTTTAGGAAGCAAGATACGCTGAAGCAATTTTTACCATTTCTGGCAAGTTTTTTTTTTTTTTTTGTTTTTAATGTTTGATGATTGATAAATGTTTGAACTGAACATCATACAAAATAGACCAGAACGCCTCTGAGCCGTCCAAAGAAGACGAAAGAAACACAGTTCGACTATGGTCTCTGTATTGTCATACAGTCACCCATAATGTCCCCATCTACACATACAATTTGTCGCCTAGCACAGCCGTATATCAAAAAGTTGCCAAAGAGATCATTTGCGTGCGTGAATTTAAGCAATATTTATTGGCCATGAATTGCCGTTGTCGAGGTGCATCAACGTTACTGACAAATCTACTGCATCAAAGGCAGCCCATAAATCAGTACGATGAAGGATGGCAAGCTCAGTTTGGTGAGTATTGTACAAATATGTGTTTACACACAATATATTTATTCATGCGTACGTAGATGATGGCTCATGCAATGAGATCTACACTGGCAAAGCACCGCATTGTATACTGGATCTCACATTTGGACAAGCAGCATTGGTACATGAACTAAAGCTAATTTAACTACTCATAGCTGACAAGTACATATACATGTTTACGTGTAGTTTCTGTTTGAAGAAGCCCAGGTCATCCTGTTTGCGATCAAGACATTTATGCCCGAAAAAAATGATTATGAGATACTGTTGAATCCTAGCAATTCGTACAAGATTAAACCAAAAGATGAATGCGTCTATATAGCAGAAGGGCCCAAAGAAATTCAGGACATCCAAACTCTGGTGAGTGTGCATGTTACTTGCATAATACTAGAATTCTAACAAAAGGCCTGCACGTAATTCAGCCCAAGCCAAACCCAAATCAATTCACGATGTGTAATGATGTACAACCTAACAGCGCCGTCAACACCAGCAGATCTACCAAAGATCAACGCATTCCTAAAGGATCCAAAGCTAGCGAAGCAACAATCTTGCAACAGTCCACACACAATCTGTTAGCAGCCGCTTTTAACCGAAATCCTTCTTCATCGTCCACTAGTACTTGCAGATCTTACAAGTCGCAACGAAGCGCTAACAATGTCTCTACAAATCAATCATACAGTGTTTCCAAGCTGCCTTCAAAGCGCCATGCACTCCTATCCGGCAGCCGAGCATTGATCAAGCGAATAGGTAAATCATCGCCAGGGACTGAAAAGATTGAGGAAGACACGTCATTGCCTCTTTGCTACCTGTTGGATACGCCTGCTCGATTGGAAGATGTTATTATACAAGACACTGATGGGATGAGCAATCATGTGCTTGTTTGTTTGCATCGGGAAGTAATCAACATGTTCAAGTTTATCTACAACCTTAGATCGCCCAACATCAAGGCAGACGAGCTGCAGGACATTGTATTGTTATGTTCAAAGGAGCCTTCGCCAAAGATATTCGAACTGATCAGTAGTTTTCCAAAGGTATATTTTATGGAGGTATGTATCAACATATGCAAGTAATAGGACTTTTGCACTGTTTACATTAATATACAGGGAAATTGTAGACATCCAGATGATCTTCTTCGAGCTGGTGCGAAAAGGGCCAAGCAAGTTGTTGTAATGAGGTGATTTTAACATAGAATTACATGTCTTGAATAGAAAATTATATACTCATGCTCGCGAAAATTACGTATCATGTAGTGAGAAGGAATGCTTGGACCAATATGAGCGCAATTCAGATAGTCCCGCTGTGTAAGTTTGCATACGATAGATACACGTGGAAACATTGGAAATCTAAATTTGCGCTCGTCATATGAATATATTTAATAGCATGGCAAGCCATATCCTTGACCTGTTGTTGCAAGAAAGACCCAATGATGCTTATACGATTGTGAACCTAAGTAAGTTTATAACACGTATGTTATTAGGATTATCACTTATACACACTAGTTGAAAAATCCAACATTAAATTCATGCATCTGTTGCAAGGAAAAGACGTAGCTGAGGAAATTGATGTATTTTACACACCAGCCTATGCAGCAGGCGATGTTGTTGCAGACAGTCTTATCAGCAACGTATTGCTCAGTCAAACATACTATAAGCCTGATATTGTATCTATTATCAAGACGTTGTGCGGCATGCCTGGACCGTTATACGACGGCTCTGCTGCCTATCTTTTGTCCACCACTCCTGAAATTACATCTGCTAGTGCCGCTGCTCGTTTAGCGCCTCACCTCACCAGTATCCAATTGCCCATAGAGTTTGTTGGGCGCAACTATTCAGTCTTGTTCAAAACACTGTTGATACAGTACGAAGTCTTGGCAATTGGATTATTCCGTGCTCCTGATGATGAATTAGGAAATGAATTGCCTTTTGTCTATGCAAATCCAGTTCCTTCTTTGATTTTAAAAGATTCTGATATGGTCTATATATTTTCTCCACCTGGATGGGTTTTGTAAAATAAAACAAAGCAAAAAAAAAAAGCACATGTATAGATATTAAAGCCCTGTAGTAAATTCCTGGAAAGGAGCCACATAAGGAGCCTTGTACTAGTTTTTATTCAGTAAATGATATAATGGAAAGGTAGTAGCATTAGTATGTTGGGATTTGGATATAACTATATGAGGCAAATTAGATTCGATAAAGTATACATGAAATTTACACATCTAGGGATTTAAAGCAATCGCGTTCAGGCTGGAGCAATGCCGCCTTTGCATTTCCTGACAACACTAGCTCCTCAATGGTTGCACACGTTTGACGATAAATGCGTTCCAGTGACGAATTGGGGTATTTTCCAAGAGAAACTATTGTTAAAATGGTGGTTTACGCTCAATGCTATATGAGTTGTTTGTGAATGTATTTACCTAATATGGCTGAATTCAATTCGGATGCCACTGTTTCGATTCGTCTTGCTTCAAACAACGGAGCCACTTTTGGATGCGATAAATCTGAATAGGCCAATATCGAAGAAGCAGACTTTATTTTTGCCTAGCGTTAGTGTCCCATTGTGGCCATACAAAAATAAAAAATAAAAAATTGCACTGTATTCACCTCAAGTTCTATTTCAACTGCTTTGTTTGTCTTGGACTCTTGAGCGTATGCTTTTTTCAATTCGATACCATAAGCCAGCCCAGTCTCAAACAGTGACAAATCTTCTCTCATAACTCGCTTCTTCTTCTTTCTATAACGCGCATCTGATGAATGTAGTGAATTTGCGCTTCGTTTGAGAGGAATTGATTGCGACGAGCTGTTTTCCGACACCTTGAGGCTTTGTGCTTCGTGTAAAAGAGTATCGTGAAGATCGTCTTGCTCTCTTACTGCATCATGCGGTATTTCCTCTTGACGAGCATGTTCCATCTGCAAGTGCACTTGTCTGATCATCTCTATAAATTTTCGACATTTCAACTTGAATAAAATCATAGGGTTTTCATGTAATACTTGAGGGTAGTGCTTGTCACAAAGCTCGAATACACGATCAATATTGCCTGCAAAAATAGCTTGACGAATTTCTGAGCAAAAGGATTCAGTATTGAATTTGCATAATAATTTCACAGCCAAACCTTGTCTATGTATTGCCTCTGCGTCCAGTTTTGGCTCCAAATTATCTACAGACGGTGTATTGCCTTTTTGTAGGATGGAATTTTGCAACGATTTTGCAGCTTTATGATATCCGTTGTGCCTCAAGTACTCCATTACCACATTATCCGCCAAGTTGTTTGCCAAAGAGTTGTTTACAACTTTGAATCGCGATGATGTAAGTGCTGGTTTAAGAGCGATGCGGTTTAATAATCCTCGTTTTTCGTTTGCCAAAAGTTGGTAAATGTCAAATATAAACGGTTTGGCACCAAAATTAGCCTCAATCTTTTCCCCTGGTGTTTTGAAGCCGACAAAGGGGAACAATTCAGTGTCCTTTACTTTTTTGAATGCTGTGCCCAGGTAGATGCCGTTCTTTGTATAGAAAGCGGACATATCTCTAAAATCAATGCCACACCCTATAATATCTCCAGTGCCGTACTTGGGCCCGTATGCCTTTTCTGTGCCTGGGCCCGAGAATATATGTCCATTTTCCCCATGATAACCCCACGAATGCTCCTCCCATCCTTTTGTGTGTGCGTGTGTGTGTGTATTAGCTTGCGTTCATGAAATGATATCGTATGCTTGATTTTACCAGGAAATCTATCTAAACTATTGATTCGTCTACAAAACCCGATGCCAATGTGTCCATCCACGCCCTTGGAAATGATTTTAACCTCGAAATAATAGATGCCGCACTGCTTTCTCATTGCATAATTGGCTCGAGCAGACGCAACATCGCTCTCGTCTTTCCCGTTGCCTATCATCTTTGCTTCAGCAATTGCCGACAACACATTGAAAATTAATCTCACCTCGGTACGTGAGCTGCATGTTATCACTACTGATATCAATATGCTCGCCTTTGGCCTTTAAATCCCAAGCAGAAGGAGGACGTAGATCCTGCATCACTAACGACAACTTGAATGAATCTCCATTTAGTAGCTTTTGTAGATCCTCAAATTCTTTGATTGAAGGCAGTCTTCTCCCTTGTGCAATAGGAGCAGGATGAATGTCGTTTATCATGGAATCAATAATCATGTTGGTGTGATTCACTTGCTCGTCATCTTCATGCAGATATGATTGCTGCGATAAATCAACTGTGCTGTAGCTTCGATGTAAACGAGGAGGATCAAGTAGAAGATTGACGCTGCTACTGCTACTACCACTACTATTACTGCTGCTGCTACTGCTGCTCCTACCGCTGCTGCTGCTGTTGCTGCTGCTGCTGCTGTTGTTACTGCTGTTACCGTTGTTGTTGTTGCTGTTACGACCATTCGATTCGATAGTTGCCGTTTTCGCAGACAACTTGTGGGGACTACAGATCATTGTATATATCATCCACTGTTGCTTTACTAATTCAGCGTACACAGTATTTTTCAAATAATTTGGAATTGAAGACAAGCCTTCGGATTGTCTTTCGTAAAATGCCTGTAATTCCTCTTTATAAGTTCTGTGTTTGAGCATACGAGAGAGTGCGTTTCGAGAATGCTGGTTTAAAGCTAGCATCGAAGGGTTTCTTCGGATTCGTCTCGCTGGATTTTCATTCGATAGGGAGCTCGATGGAATAGAGGACATTTCGAGATCTGCTTGTTTATGTTTTATAAAGTGAAAAAGAAAGGGTTCATGTATGAATCTGTAAAAGGCCTGCCTAAAGTGATATGGGGAAAGCATGCAATGTGACTGAATTTCCTTCCAAATCAACAGTGCAATGTAATAATGAATGCATAGAGATGCTTTGTTAACGTTCAAAAGCATTCCATTCTAATTGCTTGAATATAGTAGCTACATAAAACTGTCTTGACTGGGGTCCGTCAGCTCGAACAAAGCTGCTATTGAATGGCATAAATTTGCGTGTAGATCGTCCGTTGTTGTTGGCTGCAGGACTTCGCGTTCATTTGCCGATGTGTGTATAAAAAGGGTCGTGCTCATCAATGGAGCGGAAGGTGTTTCTTTCAATCAGTCAACATTTATTTGATGATACTAGAAGGCGCATTAAAGATTGAAGAGTATTTAGAGTGTAGCATATGGTACGTCGAGGTCAATGACCCCCAAGAAACGCTCTACTAATTGTAATTTAGTGATGCTTCATTTATACAACCAACAATCGTTGGAGACTGCGGCCATCGATTCTGCTTGTAATAAGATGAGTCAAATGTGTGCAACAGCTACGCACAGTCTAACCTGGTTAACCATAGAAAATGCATCGAGCGAGTACTGAGAGAGGAGGCGGTCTGTCCAACATGCCAAAAGCCTGTCGACAGCAAGCACTTGCGGCCAGACACCACACTCGAGAACATACTTGTTTATGTCGAGAACTTGAAAACGAAGCTATTGAACCATTCACTTACGCCTTTGGATGTTTCTCTTGATTACCAACGACAACTACTCATGATTAAGAATCATTCATACCAGCAAACAGCAGAATCACAAAGAGCAGAAACTGAGGAGGAGTATCAAATTGATGACAGTTCGATGGACGAGCTACAAACAGCATCTAATCGAAAAAGGCCAATATCTGAGGTAGATACGCAGGACACAGCCACAATTGAAGATGATCTGGAGAGAGAATTTAACGATGGTTTGTCTCAAACCGCTACTCAGACCGTAAAGAAACCAAAGACTAGCGATACAAGTGGGTGCGATGATAGCTTCCGCCAAATTGCCACTACTCCTGCAGCGCAAATGCAGACAACAGGCCAGAATCACAAACCTACAAGTGGAAACGAAAAGACCCGCTTACTGGACCCCAAAAACATTCTTGGCGATATCTTTACATTTTCTCAAGATGATGAATCGCAAAGAAATGGCGACAGTGCAATGGCTTCTACAGAAGGCAGTTCTGAAGGTGAAGCCCTACCTTCTTTTACTACTGCGACACTAGATGAGCCAATGTCTCAATCTACCCAGTTGGCCACAGACAACAACGAAATTAGACATATCATCCCAGAAATTGTATATTCTGATAATGAGGACGAAAATGCTGATAGTGTAAGTATAGCATATCAGGCGAACATTGTCCAAACTGAAGTTGTGGTACCTAGAACATGTGGAAATGCACCAAATGCCACTATAAAAACAAGCCTTATTTGCAAACATGCGGCATATGCCGTAGGTACCGAAACCAACGAGTTGCTGAAATGCCACCCCCACCAAGAATAACCAAACAGCAACCTAATGACAGCGCTGTGTCAAACAAACAACCCTATCAACTAACTGCGGCTGCAGAAGAAGAAGATGCGCAAGTAGCCGGAACGCTGACCATTCCCAACACAAGAAGACGAAGCAATAGCGCAGGGCACAGAGAGGTCCACATTCTATATACAGGTTTAACACCTGAAGACGAAAAGAAGCTGGAAAAGATTAAAGATGAGGCAGACCAAAAGCTCAAGATTGTCATTCATTACGAAATGAGGAATTTTGACGACGTAACGCATGTTATTACTAGCGTTGACAAAAAGCATCTTTGCAAGAGGACACTCAAGTATTTGCAAAGCGTGCTCAAGGGCAAATGGATCGTTGAACCCAAATGTGAGCCCCTTTTCTTTTGAAAAAATGAATATAGATGCTCACTTTTCTTCTTTTTCTTCAGGGTTGATTGAAAGCACCAAATTAAAGAAATGGCAGCCAGAAGAAAAGTACGAAGTTCAAGGGGATCATCTAACTGGAAAGACGCATGCACCAATGCTAGCAAGGAAATCTCAACATCAGCCCTTATTTCAAGATTTGCGTTTTCACTTCTTTGGGGATTTCAGTGGGAAGCACAACAAGAATGATTTGCTAAAGCTATGTAGAGCTGGTGGAGCGAAAATCTTGACTAGAAAACCTCCTGCTCGTGGCAGCTCAGTTGACGAAAATGAAAACGTATTAGACCTACAAGAGCCCGTTGTCATAAAATGCAGTGATAAAAAGAAATGCCCTAGTTGGTTAAGTCAATGTCAAGTCCGAGATCCACAGTGGGTCATCGATTGCATTAGTACATTCAACGTAATATAGCCTAAAAAAGAAGGAATAAATGTCTCTTTTATTGATATTTATATGTAAATATATATATATTAAATGTGTACAAGAAATAAAAGCGCTGAATATAAATGTCAAAGACGAAACAAGGGGGAAAAGAGATCAGACGGGTATATATTCATAATAAATAATCGAGAGGGCATATGAGGGTAATTATTGTGTTGATGTTGAATTTACATTTTTCCATGTGTGAAATGT
>MU619381.1:28409-40020 GCA_025201805.1 Parasitella parasitica | reverse complement strand
ATTTTCAAAGAGATGGAAAGAAAGAAATAAAAAAAACTTTGCTTTGCGAGTAGGTTGTATTATGATATATGTTGATTTTTTGTTGTTTCTGTTGCTGTTTTGTTTGGATTTATAAAGAACACACATTTTTCAGGTTAAACTAGATTTCGGTACTAAAAGCATTCTCAGGCATGCTCAATGGTTGATAGGACGCAAAGTGACTAGCTGACGAATGATGACTCTGATGCTGTTGCTGGTGATAATGGTTGTTGCTGCTGGAATGGTGTTGCTGTGTAGCATTGCTATTACTGTAATGATCTGGATGATGATGTGACAATAAGTCTGTTGTACTGACACCCGGTGATCGCATTAGAGCAACCGCTGCCGCTGCCGCTGCTGCAGTGCTTGAGGCGGCGGCAACAGCCGCGGCAGAAGAATTGGTAGCAGTAGTAGTAGTAGAACACGTTGAAGTAGTATTAGAGGTGGTAGTTGTAGCGGTTGGCGTGTTCTCTTGACATGGTGTAATGCCTAATGCATTAGGATAATAACCCGTGCTGTAAAATGGATATCCAGAATAATTCTGGTTGTAAAATAAAGGTGATTGTGGTTGCGGGTGAGAGTGATGCGTCAATGGATGCATAACATTGTGGTGTTGTTGGCGTTGATCTGCTAATGGGGTGTTTGATGTACGAAAACTGTTGCTCATTGAAAATGAAGTTGGATCATAAGGACAATCCAGGAAATCAGGCTCGTCTCTATCATACATTGAACTAAAGTAAGGTCTCCTTGGTGAAGAAGTAGTGGACATTGTTACATAATTCGGAGTTGCTTCGTAGCCACTATCAGATGAAGGAGGACCGGATGATAAATCGCTGTCTTCTTGTTTAATAGAATTTGGTGTACAGATACTTGGAATGCTGGAATCAAATGAGTAGCCATGTCTTGAATAGCGACTGGAACGAGGGCTTGAGTTCTTGGATATCAAAGTATTGGGGCTATGGCCACTATTACGACGAGTAATGCAAAAGGGACAATGTCGAACAAATCGAGCAACTAATTCTTTCGGGATCCAAGAGAAACGCCTTCGGACCAAAGCAGAAGTTTTATCTCTACCACCATGATGAGCTTCTCTATGTGCTTTGACCAAGATATCGTAAATTTGCTCCTTCATAGCAACGGGTTTGTTGTCATGGCAAACGAGATCGGTTGTTCCTGGCTGGAGCTGAAACATCTTCTTGACCCAAAAACGGAATTGAGCAGTTGAAATGGCTGTATTTCTTGGGTCTCTCAAGACTTGCTGAATCAAACAGTAGCGATGCTGATCTACTAGAGCCTTATCTCTCTTTTTAGGACTGAGATTGTTCAGATAATCATCAATAATGGCACGAAATTCATCTACTGATGGAATTTGATCTTCATCATCAAAGGTATCTTCAGGGGGAGTCGATTGTGAGTATAGTCTGGATGTGTTTTCAAAGCGATAGCCAGAGTATGGATGGTGATGGTATAAAGGAATTGCAGTGTTCATGTATGAAAAAAATTGCTTGTTTCAAATAAGAGAAGGGGGAAGAGAAAGAAGAGTGAGGATTCATTTTGATTCAAGGCTTATAAACGAAAAAAAAAGGGGAGATATGCAATTATCATCCATCTCTACGGTGAATATCAAGGAATGGATTGATCGGAACTCTTTTTCACTTATTATTGTTTTTATTATTTTGTGTTATGCAGCCGCACGGGCCAAGAATAATAACAATACAAAATGGACATGTTAAGGGGTAATGGATAATTCAAGTAAAAAAAAAAAAAAAAAAAAAAAAAAAAAAGCTCGCGTATACAGAAACACACTGTGAAAAGGGAGTAGTTTTACGTATTAATAAGCTGTAGCTTTTAACCTTTTGTTTACTAGTGTTATAGTGCTTTATATTGGATTCACAGCCAACTTATTTAAAAGATTACTTGATTTTTTCTTTTTACATGTTATATGTAACAACCTGATAGTTGACAACAAATTTGGGTGTGCAATCGCTCCCTAGAAATAGATGATAAAATAGAAACCGATATAGTATATTTTCCGGGGATCTGGTTGATGCTTCTGTTTCCAACAAAATGTATAATTACCATGATCTCAAGGGGGAAGAGGAAGAAGATCAGAGGTGGATCTTGAGTTTTTATTTAATTAAGCCTTTTTCGGGCTCAAATTCAATGCATTTGCTCAACTACTTCTAGAGAGGAAAAACGACGTGATATTTCACGACATGTACAGCTTTGTTATGGTACACATATATTCTAATTTGACAATATTAGACCATATTCTGATCCTTCTGGAATATAAAGGTTCTTATAATATTGTGAATCTATAATATGTATCAAGAAAAACTATAGAAAAGTTAAAATATCAAGGCAAGGCATATTAACGAGAAATAGGAGTGCCATAATAATGATAAAAACATTAGTTAGAAAGACATGTAAAGAGTTACTACCACAAATGTAATGCAGCACACGGAGATCCTGTAACATGTACTTGTTTCTCCTATTTTCTTTCTTGTGTATGTTCATTCCTGAAAAAAAAAATTAAATTTATGCCATTCTATATGCCTCGATATTCTCAATTACAATATGGCAAGAATGCTGCTCACGCACCAGATTCAAGTTTGTCGTATATCTTACATATTTTACAAAAACAAATAATACATGGCTGTAGTCTGTGATAAGTTAATTTGTATAAAGGCCTGTAGCTCGTGTTATACATGTATGAAATCTACTTGAATTACAACCCTGATGAAATGCTGTGATTTATTCACATTTGATATGCATACATGAAGTGATGGAACATCAACTTCATTAAACTGCGATGTTTTTCCCTCTTTATTATAGAATGCCGCATTATTATTATGCATACAAAGCACTACTTAGACCTCCCCATTACTTGATAATGGAATAACAATAGATCATCGGCTCAAACTAAATGTAACAAACAAATTTCATTCCTTAATCGTTGTCAATAACTATTTTTTTTTTCAGGCACCCATAGTAAATTCATGTTACAATTTGGTCTAAAATCTGAAAATTATCACTAAAGAAATCTCGGCAAAAAAACGTTTCTGCGCATCTCCTATCTTCTTTTGAACATACAATTTTCTTGTTTGCTATCGATTGTTGATGGTCCCGAGATAATGGGGAGCAAATTTACTAGAACCGAGAGCTTACTTGATTCACCCGAAATATCTACGGTATACACTAATTTTTATTGCATGAATTTACAGCGTCATTACAGTATGTCTCTTTCTTTCTCTCTAATCTAAATCCATCTTGCTATCTTCATTTAAATCTGTTGGTGTACTAGGAGCAGTAGTGTATTCAAGTTTTTCAATCACGACATCCTCTTGTTCCAAAGTGTTCATGGAATCCTTTTCATCGTCTTTCTCGTCCCTGGCCCTCTTTTCAGCGTCATAGTCACTTTGAATACTCTCTACTACAAATTGTTCTTTGATTTCTTTCTTGGTTTCCTCCTGTATCTGTTCTGTTATAATTTCTTCTTTATTTTTACTGTGTTTGTCTCCTTCTCCCACTTCTTCGCTGATTACAAAGTTGTGTGGTTCAAGTTCAATACAATTGTTAAATGAAGAAAGCAGATTCTCTCCTGATGAAGACTCATCCATAGTTTCGTCTTTATCTATTGGGTGCGCATAGTCTTCCCAATATGATGTTACTAATAAAACCTAAAGAAGTGTGAGTGCAATCACTTAGACGTCAAGATTGGATTTTGTTACCTTTTCAACTGCACGTAAATATTTGATGTACATCTTGTAGTACTTCTTTGGCTCAATGACAAGCTCACATAAACGTTGGATAGTGAATGGACAGCTGTGTCATCAAAATAAGACATTTATAAACGATTTGGATATTGATTGCTTACTTCAAATGGTCGTTAATACTGTGGCCAATTTTTAAAGCTAATTCTTCTGCATCCTTTTTAGCATTTTTGTCCATAATTTTGTCCTCCATGATCGCAGCTTGCTATATTTTGCCACAGAATGAGCCATTCATCTTGTATAGACACACATGCGCATTCCAATATACCTTTTTGACCAGTGTTTCTAATATTAGCTGCAATTCTTGCCAGGTAACATTAAGTTCATTTGTTGCTGCAATACTTTTTAGCATCGGGTTTATTTCCAAATTATCGAATGCATCGTTGATTTCTACAAGGTCAGGATGATTCACTTTCTTCAATTCGACTGTGTCATCAAGCTCAATGTTGGTTGAAGAGAGATTTTCATCTCCATTAAGAATTTCCGACGACGACATTATGAGGGAGAAAAGGGGAGCGCGTGAATTTGGCGTTTGGTCTATTTTTGATAGATCATTATGCTGGTCACATCATCATAAAATTAGCAGTTATGCAGACTATTGAGCACGACTTGAGAAACAAGAACGAGTAGCATTGATATTGTAAAAAGATATGTAGAGCTTGCGAAAAAGAGTTTAATGTTGATCTGAAATCTGAAAATTATATGTGTAATACTTACTATTTAGACACTCTGTTCCAAAGAACAAGTCAGTGGCATGATTTTCATCAGACTTTCTAAACATCTTGCATGTATATATACCATGAGAAAGTACGCATGGTGAACTATTTTGCAAAAATTTATAAGCTAAATTTCCGCTGTCTCTATTTATTTAGAACCAACCTCATGCAGATCTAGAATACACGACAATTTCTTCAAACACTGTCCCGTATACATTGTAGCCTTGATAGTGTCTTGTATTTGCCCTATGTGAATCAATTCTCTTTCAATCATATACCTCGTTAAGTACAATGAAAATCCCCAGCTACCAAGCAAAAAAGCGTATTAATGAAAGGGAATAATTTGCAAATATATGAACAATAAAAAATAAGCTGATATTTTACCATTTGTTATTATATCTGAATGGAAATCATTTGGGTGGCAACGAGCCCTTGTTGTATTGTTTCGAAACCATACGGCTGAAGGTTCATCTGAATTGATGATACCATGTATTGTATATTGGTTTTAACTATCAAAACATTCAACCTCACAAATCAAATGGGGAATTTGACGTTCAGTATTGGACGGAAAGGAGAGCATTTTGTTCGGATTAGGTATGTATTGACATAATGCGATAAGCGCATCCGTATATTTGTTATTGAGAGTTGTGCTAATTGAATCAGGTAGAAAACAATAAGCACTCTGGAGCCCAAAAATCGGATTTGATTAATTTGTGAGATGAATCTACATTTATATTTATATCTAAATCAACCGTTTTGTCTAGTCTAGAGCTACTAGAGATAATCAAATCAGTTGACAGGGGATTGTATTTTAACACTAAAGTTTGACTAATTTCCTTTTGAACAGGAACAACTACTTGTGCTTATCTTTCATTATTTTCATTCTGTGAGGAAAAATACACTATAAATAAACCTACTGAAAACCAAACATAAAACACCAAGTAGAGATTGAACAATCAGATTAACGATTTTTTTGTTATTTAATAGAAGCTGGTTCACAAGATCCGCATCTAACTTCCAGTTCATAGGCTGAGTAAAAGGTCTCCAATTGTTCATCTCTAAATGATTAAGCTATACAAATAGTTTTGCCATTGAATAAAACTAAAACTAAACTGTAAAATTACCAATGCCTTTTTCAGACATTTTTGTGAAAAAGAGAATATAAATGTTCATATGGGTTGTGAATAAAGCATTGCCGATTAATAGATTCCATGTGGAGGAAGACCTTCTTCATCAGTTTAGTGACGGTTTAAGCTTGTAAAGGCTCAATTTTTTTTTTTTTTGTTTGCTGAATCTCTCGATACGTATTTTGTTTGTATCATTATGAAGCAGCAGAGAATAATGGTGTCTGCCACAGTGATTACTGCCATTGCCTCCTTAATTACTGGTTATCTGATTGGAAAGCATACCTCTCAAAATGTAAGCAAACAACGTTGTTTTAATCAGCAGCATCAGCTAATGTCAATGTTTGCCATCAGTCTGATGCATCAGCTGTCCAGAAGGTCACTATTCATACGGAAGAAGAGGACGAAGGTAGCGAAGATGAATTAGATGTTTTGCCCGAAGGCCAAATTGATGTGAACAAATACGATAACTTTAAACTGGTAAACCGTTGCTTGGCTTTTATTTGATGAGTCAACACAATTTTAACATGCAATATTTGCAAGACACTTGTCGTCCGCTCAGATCTGGGTATGACTAAAGGCAAAATTGCAGCTCAGGTACGCTAATAGCAACACACCTTTTGATAGAACACCATACTAGATAATTGTGCAATAGTGTGGACATGCTACTTTGGCTTGTTATAAAGCAGCTAAAAAGGTTAACCCTTTGGTAAGCAATTTTTGTGGGTCATTTTTCAATTAGCACACCTAACAAAATAGTTGCGAATAGTTACTGAGAGCTTGGGAAACCTCGGGCCAAGCTAAAGTCGCCTTGAAATGTGATAGCGAAGACAAGTTGTGAGTTCTTTAATTCGTAACGGATAGCGTGGTTTAATAAACAGTTTTCCAGACTCGAATTGCAAGCTGTTGCCCTCAGCCTTGGTTTACCTGCTCAAACCATTCAAGATGCTGGCCGTACACAAATTGCTCCAGGATCTCGTACAGTTCTTGGTGTTGGACCTGGTAAGATGTGTATTGGTTGAAGCATACTCATCCTCTAAACGTTGATATGAACAGGGCCTGCTGAATTGGTCGATAAAGTAAGCGGAGGTTTGAAACTTTTGTAACAAGGTAAAACATTTCGCGGAGATCCTTAGGTGAGATGCCTCTGATGGGATGATTGAACATGGCCTTACCGACACACAGACATGTTCACACACAACCAGTAATAAAATATCTTGTGGCACAACAAAAACATACAGCCGCAAAATAAACTCGTTTTTCATTTGTTTACCTTTTTCCCTTGCCTCTTTCCATATTTTCACACATTTTGCAAAAATGGAAGCGTATGTGACTCTAGTCGCAACAGATTCTTATGCTTCCGGAGCACTTGTCTTGGCCCACAGATTAAGAGATCTTGGGTCAAAGAAAGAAATTGTCTGTCTAGTGACACCTAATATTTCGAGACAAGTTCAGGATATCCTGTCAAAGATTTGCACTGTTATCCAAGTTGATACACTGCGCTCTGAAGATCACAAAAACCTCCAATTACTTGGTAGGCCAGAATTAGACGTTACATTCACCAAGATACAGCTTTGGAAATTGACTCAATACAAGAAAGTCGTCTTTTTGGATGCTGATACATATCCAATTCTGAACATAGATCAATTATTCGAAAGACCGTCATTTTCTGCTGCCCCTGATGCTGGCTGGCCCGATTGCTTTAATAGTGGCGTGTTCGTTACTGAGCCATCCGATGCGATATACCATGGATTATGTCAGCTAGCTATCGATAAAGGATCTTTTGATGGTAAATGTTTCATGATCCAAGGATGGCAACCGTACGTGCTCATAGTTTTTCTTTTTCTTTTTCTTTAGGCGGCGATCAAGGGCTTTTGAACAGTTTCTTTGATTCTTGGCCCACATCTCCGGCAAATAGATTGCCATTCACATTCAACACCACACCGACGTCTCAATATGGGTAGGATAACAGCGTGTAAAGTTGAATGGGGTTACTCATTGTATGACAACAGATATGCGCCTGCTCAAAATGAATTTGGCCAAAACATCTCCATCGTGCATTTTATTGGAGAAAATAAACCTTGGAAGTATCAGAGATTCGCAGACGGCCGAGTATTGCCATTAGGGAACACATGGGAAGGTACGAAGCATATGATTCAAGCGTGGTGGGACACTTGGGATACATACTACGGCCAGGTAAGTTGAAACTTGTTTCTAATCAAGTCGGCTAATTTTAGCCATCATACACTAGACTTCGCCATACCACCTACTCTCTGGGGAATCTAATAAGTTTGACAATGGTTTTCAGACACACCCTATTGTATCTTTTGACGAAAGTTTACCAAACGCTTGGGCCAATCAGGAAATCGATTTGGATGATCATCGCAGACAGATCCAACCGATGCCACCAGTATCATCAATTACGATTGGTCAGCCAGACTGGCTGATTAAGGAAGCTGAAAGAAGAAGACAGGTAGAAGAACAGGAGAAAGCTAGATGCAGAGAAGAACACGATGCAGCTAGACGCCGAGAAGAGGAGCAAAGACGCCAAGAAGAGACTACACGTCGGGAAGAACAAGAGAAATCGCGGGAAGAACAAGAAAAGGTATGTCAAATGTGAAGGCAGCTAAACATAGATGACCTAATACGCTGTATTAGAGAGAAAATGAACAGCATAGCAATACGCACCATGAACACCACGCTCAACAGCATGAGCACCGCGACCATCACCAGGAGGAGCACCACAATCGCCATGAGCAGGAATACTCTATGATTGAATGGGATCCCGCATATCAGGAACCGCCCAACGCAGGAAGGCTTGGAGCTGATATTCCCGATTTATCATTTTTTCGAAACGTGTGGGACCAACCTCGAAACGAACAGCCGAATTGTTGGGTGGCACCAGAGCATCGCCCTGAACCCCAAATCATGTCAAAACCAGAGTATTCTCGTTACAATCCTAACGAATATTCTCCCACTGCTCTTTACCCTCCTATTCACCATGAATTCATCCCTCCTGTTGAACCCGAGCCAGAACCGATCATTCGTCACTACCACGAAGCTGTGCCAGAGCCTGTCATTCATCAGCACGAACATTATCATCAAGAGCCCCTGCACCCTCCTTCCTTTCCTTGGGACAATAAGCCAGATCACTTTCCAATTGCTACCCGCATCTGGCAAGATGAACAACCCCATCAACAACCAGATGAACATCCCTATGGTACGTTAACAGATGGTCTCGGTCGTACAAGAAAAACCTTTAATTTTAGCCTAATCTTTGTCATCTTTAGACAATCATGCTGGAGAACAACAGCACCACGTAGACGACCATCACTACCACGAAGAGCACCACAAAGAACACCACAAAGAACACCACAAAGAACACTACAATGAGCACCATGAACAGCATCATGAACAACACCATCGAGATCACCACAAGCCACCCTCAAGGCCATCTCAAACACCTACACATAGTCCAAGTATTATTGTTGACCATCACGAAAGCCAACATGAGGATGCAATAATGTAAGTTTCATGAAAAACCTAGCGCCTATGGTGCCAGGGAAGGATGCATGATGTTTATTTGTTTTTTTTCTAGTCAACCGCCACCTAAAACGTCAACAGAAAAAGAACGCACTGAATCATCTTTGAGTCACCCTCAAGAAGAGGATCAACATTTAGAGCAAGATGGGCAACCCACGTTTGCCATTGATGCCATGATGAGCCCAGCTGCTCAAAGCAGGATCGATGAATTTATTGCCTCTTTGAATGCAGACGACGATCAAGAAGAAAGTGATCGTGATTTGATTCCCATCAATTTCAAGTCTACGAGTCGTTTGACTGGCATGTACACGCCATCCCCCTCTGGAAGCAGAGCAAACAGCCGTGCGGGAAGTAGATCAAATAGCCGTAGTGGCAGTAGAAGAGCTAGCGTGTCCAACAGTAGACGTAATTCAGTGATTGTCATCAATAAATCGTTGCCATCGCCAACAAAAAAAATAGCAGGTGCAGTAGCAGATAATATCATCACTGCTCCGACATTCACTATACCTGCTGATAACAGCAATACTGCTCAACAATCCCAGAAACTATTCGCTGCTTCATCTTCCATGTTTAGCCGTAAAACGCCTTATACGTCTGCGGCTGTTACACCCGCCATTGGCTTGACACCGGATGAATTTGCTGCTGATGACTATTTTAATGAGCAAGAAGAAGAACACGATTTTACTACGACGCCTGACTTTTTGAATAACACAAAGTATTCTCTGAATGAATCCCTGATCGAGCCTCCTACTGATAGTAAATGGGATCCTTTTGATGCATTGAATAAGCTCAAGGAACGTAGTGAAAGTATGGTTCTTCGCCAATCACTCCAAGAAGCTCTTATCAAGACAGCTAAAGAACAACTAGAAAAAGACGAGGCTGCTATCGCCACTGAACCTATATCATCTACTGCTACGAAGTTTGAATCTGTTCCCACCAGTAAAACTACCAAGAAAAAGTATGCATTTAGATCCACTTGGGATGATGAAGAATATGATCTGCCTAGTGCGCTTGCTTCTGGTGAATCGTCTCCTCGTACACCTCTTGCCCGTAGCATGTCATCGTCGGATTTAAGCAAAGAAATCGAATTGGAAAAAGAGCGGTATAAACAGCAGCGTGCTTCTCTCATGCTGGCTCAGCCTCAAGCTGCTGTCGCATCCATGTTAGAAGCTGAATTGGATTTATCTCGGGGAACGCTATTTAAGAGACGTTATTTTGCTGCCGCCAACAATCAAGCGGATTCAATCAATTCATCACAACCAATTACCTTGGACTCGAACGAAATTATTGACGAAAAAAGTGATGATGATTCGCCAACGGAATTTTTAGCCTTCTATGATGACCATGTAATCCAAGAGGCGCAGAAGAGATTAAGGGCTTTAGTAATTGGTGAAAAAGTCGATGATGCGTCTGATATGCCTGAATCTACAGGTGGACCCAAAGTTAGTGATGCTCCACGCAAAAAACCTGCTCACCTGTATCAATACGGCGAAGCCAAAGAACCCCAACCGTTCAGTTTAATGTGGGATCACACATCTTACACCGCCAACTTTGGCTTTGATAAAAATCACAAACTGCCCATATATCAATCTGATTTGATACCTTCTGAGGATGTTGCTGAAGAAATCAAGACTTTGAGCACTGAAATTGTTGTCAAAGAGGATCCTTATGCAAAAAAGCATAAACTCGCAAATCAAGAGCGAGAAAGAAAACTGCATGCTGAACGTGAGAAATTGGAACAGGATAGATTACTGAAAGAGAAGCTGAAAGAGAAAGAGAGCACTGAAGTTGGTGTGAAAGATACCCATTTAACGTTAGATGGAATCAAAATTCGATCAGCACTTGATAAAACAATTGAACATTCCACAGAAACGAGTGAAAAGCCTCATGTAGCTGAACTTGCCATAGAAATGTCAAAGGAGGGTCTTGACGAAGGTTCAACAATAACTAATGACACTACTAAGGAGATAGTGGACAATGGATTCGCTCTGAATAGCCCAAATTCGGCTACGAAGTCTCAAAAGAAAACCACGACTTTAGAAGCTCAAGAAGCCAACTTGAACAATATCATAGCTGATGCAAGTATTCCCACACAAGAATTAATTGAAAAGAAGCCTTTTGCGGCTCAAAATCCATCTATCTTCTCATCATCTTCATCGATAACTAGACAGTCATTTTCTTCACATACTTTTACTACTACATCAAAACTTGGTGCAAAATCGACTACCAAAAAAAGTAGCTTGAATTCATCATCTATCGAAAACGATAAGAAATAATGTAGTGTTTTAATAAAATTAAAATCATATTTCATGCAAAGATGAGCATTATCGTCTGCTTGCTGCAGTGCTTCACTTTTTGTTATGTAACACCAAATCGCCTATGCCTAAAAGCAGCACCAGCCCAGTATTATTGATTTTCTTTTCTCCTTTCTTGCTGT
>MU619381.1:4242-25610 GCA_025201805.1 Parasitella parasitica | reverse complement strand
ACTAGTATTAGCCTGTATACTTGGTTTGGACCTCAATTCCGTACCTAAAAATGACCCTGAAGATCGACCCAAAGTTGAAAACTGAAAATCGAATATGAGGTTTGGGGTCCAAACATAGAAAAATTTGAAAAATGGCCAGAAGTGCGTAAAACTCGGATATGTTGTAAAACGCTGCAAAAAAAGAAGTTTTTGGCTGAAGGTTGTGTCTCTATCGCTTAACAGTTTATGAAGATATTGGAGATTGTAGATTATGCTTTTAAGCGGGGAAAAAGGTGATCGTCATGATTAGGTGGCATTTATTTTAACCAAAAAATATAGCTACATTTTAATAGCTTTTCAGGTCATATTTTCAGCGTCTTGGCTATTGATTCATATCAAGACATAACCAGATTGTTTATGGAGTTTATGCTTTGCTCCTCAATTGAAATAGATGCTTCACTGCTAAGGGGCTGTAGTCGCAGTGGTAAATTCAAGCTCAGAAATATGATGCTGCCATTGCAACTTGCGCCTATGCTTGCTAAATGTTTTTTGTCAGCCTTTAAATCCTGCATCAAACCACATTAATTATATTAGGCTTTAAAAACACCTTTTCATATCCCAAACGGCTTTGCTCTTGCCATTTATGACGTTTTTGCTTCGCAGCAAAAACACCTTATATTCTGAGTAGGTACAAACGCATGCAGTTGACCAAACAATCCATCCCATCAATATGTTGATCACATCTATAGTTTTACTATTTCTGATAATAATTGAATTCTCGTGTGGGCTGAAATGAATCCCCTTTGTTTTTTCCCTATGATTTTGGGCGTGGAATAGGTCTTCGACTTAATTCTGGAATGGCTTAATGGAATGAAAGTAGAAATATACGTTGTTTAACGAAATGGTGAATTGGATATACATTTTGAAAAGAAAAGCATCATGTTTATGACAAAATCCATGCGTAGTCCTAGAGAAAAAATGTGCCTTAGAAGGAGTCTCGAAAACGTCTGATTTTTTCCTAGTTTATCGTATGAACAAAAATCGTGGGCGACATACATCTAAAGCTAATAGATAATGTAATATGCTGTAGGTTACTAGGAGTATCTCGTTTTCTTACACTTTATCTGAATATTTGCTCAGTTCGTTGATAGAATGGTTGACAAACAACAAAATATATCTCTAATAACAAGTGTTTTGTCGAGTGTGCTGCATACCAAACGCTTCTTTCTGGCCCTATTGATACAGATCGAGTTGTTCTTGAACTTAAATTTAACAAAAAAACGACGGCTGCAATCATTTATATTCTTATTTAAGGGAATATTGTCCCGTATAATTTGGAATGTGCTCTCTTTAAATATGGAAGATCATCTCTGTTTTCCCAGTATAAAGGGCACAGCGAAATGTTGTGTAAATGTGTTATTGTTATTTTAGTGATTTAAGATATAGATTAGAGTCCAATAGACTAATTTTCCAAGGTAGATCATTCGATATGTAGTAAGCACTAGGTTTATAAAGTTACCAGCTGATAACAAAGACTCTTTCACATCAAAATTGCACATAATCATTGATAGGCTTCGATAAAGGGCCAAATAGAAAAGCCTCTTTTATGAGCCATCAAACCAGGCATGAGCATCGTTATATAAGCATAATTTAATTTCCCTTGGCCAACCTATTTATCAGAAGTTATGTTCAAAAACAGTTTTTATTTTCATTAGTAAAAGACATTTGAAGAGATTTGGTCATAACCTCTGCTGAAAGAACAGTACTAATGCGATCGAACTTGGGAACCGTTGCGGTAAAGCAGCGCTATATCTAATAAAGTATTTTATTGATGAAAAATCGATATCTAGTTCTAAAAGACTAGAAAATATATCAAAATTATGGTATAATATTGCTTATTATGAGAATCTATTATCTAGTAATTTTACAAAAATGAGTTTCTTTAATTCTTAGGTCGGTTGCCATTATATAGAATGATTAGTAGGGACAGTATGTACTAAAATAATGGTAAAAATAAATAGATTATGGTATCGATGAAGCATGTAGCAACAACAGATGGCGAAAGATGTTTTAAACAGGACATAATCTTAAGGAATAATGATTATGATAAGATTTTTGGTTATCAAAACAGTGAGGAAACCATTTAGTATTGCACCTTTGAGGAAAGAGAAAGTAGTTTAGAAAGCATGAGAATGTAGAAGGATAGTTGGACCAAAAAAGATAATATAGGGCTACACACAGAGAAGGAAAATTATCTACAGGGGCAGTGGAAGAGATTTCAAAGAATTGCCGCAACCACCAGCATTGGAGAGCTTGCTATTGAGATAGAAGATCTAAAGACCAAGGCGAGTATCAAAAGAGATGTGTACGGTATTACACTGTTACACTTGCAGCAAGACTTTACTCTCCCAATATAAATTCGTTTCCAGCCACAAAAGGTTTATTACTTTCCTTTTTCTTGCTGTCAACATAATGATGGATAATTTGGAGGAATTAGTGCAACAAGTTCTTGCTATTGACTGCTCGAAAAGCCGATCAGACGTCATATTAGACCTGAAGCTTACAAAAAGCGTCGAGGCAACTCTAAATAGAATTTTTGATGGTCAGGTAAGTCTTCTACCAAGATGCCTTATTTTGTGTAAAAATGACGCTGGAGTGGTGATTAGTTTCTTGATGGTACAGAGCGAGACCCATCAAAATCAGCCGTCTTAATCATAGACTCGGACGACGATAATGATCAGGGACTATCGCAATCAATAAAACCATTGCCCACGTTAAATTCGAAGCCAATCTCATTACAAGATAGTTTTGACGAACTGTTGTATGATACGCCTTCTATTCAAAGAGCCATAGACGATAAGGAAACTACAGCAAATCAAATACAGACCAAAGACGTATCTCATGATGCTATTAATGTACCTCCAGATGCTGAGACAAGCAATCTGTTTTCCGTTATAGACGATAATGCAGAAAATGACAACAGCAATGATCCACCGTCATCTCAACCATCTTTTTTATCATTGGAAGATGACATGGGACTAGCTCCCAATGATCAAAAAGAGGAAGAGCCCACTAGTATCTTTGGGACACATTTTGATGATGTAGATGATATGATAGATGAATTACCGTCAGCCTCAGACTTTTTCGACGATCTTTTAATACAAAAGCCTGCAACACCAGTGGTAGAACTTGACGACAATGACGATGGTGATGCTATCGAGACTATTTCGCCAATTATCAAGGACAGAAAAGGAAAACGGCGAGCTACTGATTTTGATGTACCTATAGAGCCTGCTCGAAACCGTCGCCGTCGCTTAGACGATGATGATGTTCTGACTCCAGATGTTGAAGCTATGACAGCAATTGAAAGAAAGAGAAAAGAGAGCGAAGAAAGAAAGGGTAGACGAGAGCAGGTAGCCGAAGAAAAAAAGCGAAAAAAGATGGAAATGCTGCAAGAAAAGCAGAAATTAAAAGAACAAAAGCAGGTATTAATGAATTAAATGTCGTTATCATACGATTCTCCACCCCCTCCCCTTTTTTTTTTATTTAACGGATTAGTTAGCTGGACAAGGAGCGCAAGACTTTATTTGAAAAAGAAAACAGAATTCGAGCTGACAGAAATGAGATATTGAAGGAAATCATTGTAGATATTCACCCGGATTTTCTGAAAACAAAGCCTGGGCAATTACTTGAGCTGGTATTAATGGGAAAACAAGCAGAAATACAAGATTTAACGATGACAAATCCAAATCCATCATATACCCTGAGCTGGAGACGCAAAACCAACTCTGAGTGGGATCAAGATAGTCAGGCATTCATTCCCATATCTACAACAAAAATTGTTCAGGAACCTGTGGTGCTTGTCTATGTTGATATGCCCCAATTCATCAAACGCATACAGAACAAGACTGTTGATAGATACATTGATGTTATTGAAAGAGATTGTGATGGGCGTCAAATTATGCTTTTAATTGAGGGACTTGAAGTGTATTATAAAAAGAAAATGCTTCTGAAAAGACGCCAGTTTGAGACACAAGTTCGTAATTCGTTCGATGCAGCAGAAGGGTCTTCTAACACTAGTAGCAAAAGAAAGAATAATTTAGTAACTTTAGAAGATGGACTTGAACAAAGTGATGTAGAAGAATGTCTAAACTACTTGCAATTAATACGCAGTGTCATGCTGGTCCCTACAAAAGACGATGAAGATACAGCAAGCTGGATAGAGAGTTTGACTACTGATTTGGCATTAGGAAGGTACAAGACGAAAAACATTAACAATGTGTATAAAGCGGGTAAATGTGGCAGAGGTGCCAAGGACACTTATTTGAAGATGCTGCAAGAGATCCAATTGTGTACACCGGCCATCGCAAATAGTATCTCCAGCTCCTATCCAACACTTCAATCCTTGCATCGATCGTATCAGCGGAGGAATGTTGCTGACGGAGAGCTATTACTTGCTGACCTAGAAGTAGAGAGAAGTGCCCTGAGATCAAGAGACCGAAAGATCAACAGAGTCATGTCAAAAAAAATTTATACAATTTTTAATAGTGATGATCCAGAGCAAATCATATACTGAGAATATCAAATTTTAATCAAGTAAAATCATGATTTGGAAATATACATGTAAAAGGCGGCTTCCATACATAGTTAGCAGGGTCTGTGTTTCGATGGTATGTTCTAGTTTCTGTTGTGGGAGTAGCTACTCGTTGTTCAAAACTCAAATTCGGAGCGAAACGCATTTAAGTTGTGGTTATCACATTGTCTAGCCAAATCCTCACGATTCATGCTACGGCCACAAAAAGAAAGTGTCAGAAAAATATTATGAGATCTTCCTCCTCCCCCATCTTACTTTAACATGAGCATACGAAGACTGCCCCACACGTTATCGCCCATACCTCCAGGGACGCTCACATGATTACCATGATCATCAATCATGACAGAGCCCCCAGCACCATTACTGCCATCATTAGACTGTTGCAAAGCTAAAGCAGTGAGCAAATGCTCTGCTGCTTCGCGATGTTGACCCAAATTGATACAGCTGATAGCCAAATTGTATCTTGCACGAACATAGGTAGGACTAATCTCTAGAGCATTGAAATAGGCCTCAATAGCACCTGCAGAATCTCTTGAATTAGCCAAAGTAGCACCGAGCTTATTCCACAGCAAATAATCTTGAGGCTTGCTAGCCAAAGCAGCTTTGAAGCAGTCGATGGCTTTTTCATACTCCTCGGAAACATTAAATAAAACGCCCAAACCTACTTGCACATCAGCATCCATTTCTACACCAGGAGAACTTCTAGCTGCTTCTAAAAACGTATTGGTGATGTACGCATGGCGACCCTCTGGTCCAGCCTTGGCCTTCCCATTAGCCAAATGCTTATAATGCTCATGGTTGGCAATCCATTGCTCCAAAGCATCGTAGGCATCCGCGCGACAATTTTCGTTGGTATAACTAACAGCCAAAGCCAGCCATCCATCTAGCAAAGAAGGATCCATTTCTAACGCCTTCCGTAATGCAGCAATGGCAGCACCATCTCTTTCATTTTCTTGTTGTCGAAGACCCAACGTTTTCCATGCACCTGCATCTGACGTCTGTAATTGAGCCTTTGCTTCCATGGCTAGAATTGAAACCGCCAAATTGCTATGATCCACATCATCTATGGCCTGAGGGTTGATTAAATAGGGGTTGTTGGTTGTGAAATTGTACACATTGTATTCAGGGTTTGTTGCACGATAGCCCATGCCTTGCTCAGGTTTGAAGCGCTCCCAATCCTTCTGCATCGAGTCCCATTCGTGATCTTGAGCATCCTTTAAGTGAGCTATATTCTTGTTGTACTGCTGAACCCAGTCGTCCATCTCGGAGCCTTTTCCAAAGATTTGTTCCATCTGGGGCTGGTTTACTGAAAATTCTGAGGCCCAATCACCAGGCTGTTGATGTTGATTTTGTTCGTGGTGGAATTCTGATGTCCAGCCCCTTTCTGCTTTGGCAGCAAATTCATCAGACCACATATTGCCACTACGTGCAGAACCAGCATGCTGTGAAAATTCACTGGCCCAATCATTGTTTGCAGCGCCAGCTAATTTACCAGTTTCGACCATTTTATCACCCTCAATAGTTACTTCGCTGTCTCTTAATTTACGCATCAAGTTCATAAACTGAGAGTTTTTGAATTTAGGATTGGCTTCTGTGTCGACTGAATCCAACAGCATGGCTGCTGTTCTAGCAAGAGCATCGTTGTCATTGTTGACCACAGTCGGTTTGTTCTGTTCTTGCTCAAATTCTGTAGCCCACGATTCCTGTGCTGCAAACTCCTGCTCCCAATTTACTGCTTGCGGTGCTCCCTGTTTAGCCTCATCAAAAGCTCTTTCGAAAGCAGCCCTCTCATGTTGAGTCGAAAAATGACCAGGATGATGGCTGGCTCGAAATGCTTCGAATTCCTCGTTCCAATTGGCTCCATGCACAATTTGTTGCCGTTGCTGGCTCCGTTCTTGGTAGACTTTTTCGAATTCATCAAACTGTTGTGGAGCATGGCTCATGGGCTGATGCTGCATAAAGTCTGCCGCCCAGTTTGCAGGCACTTGTGTTGCTGCTACTGCCTGGGGCAATGGTTGGTGTGGTTGCTGCATCATCTCTAATTCACGATTAAGCCCATTGAATTCAAAAACATTCGTATTTGGTCTTTCCATGTTAGCTCCATCTCTTAAGAAATCCTCGCTCATCTAGGTTAAACAAGCAATTAGAACGAACGTAAGAGGACCTGCTTCCATCTTACCGAAGAACCTCCTCCAGGCACAAAGTTTGCATTTCGAGTACGAAAAGAGGGCTAAAAGAGTCCAAATTAACGCAAAAAGCCTATTTAATCATAGCAAGGTTTTATTCATTACCTTGGAGCTTTCGCCTCTTTGCTCAGGGCCAAAACGATCCTATATAAAGTCGAGATGTTAGTGTATATATATATATGTATATATATAAAAAGCTTGGTATAGTATCAGAAGCATTACTTGTTGAAGAGATCTGTCCTGTCCAAATTGTTTCATAAGGCCAGCCATAGGATTGACTGGTCCACAGTCAGCACCTCCCTCACCCATAAAAGACATTCTGGAAATATAATACAAGTATAGAAGGAAGGAAACAAAAAGATTGTGAGAAATAAACTGATTTTATTAGTCATTCTAAAGCTGGGAGGAGCCAAGTCCGACATGTGAACATTATTTCAAGCTCTTAAAGCACCATCCAATCTTATGGTGGAGCCATTTAGCATGGGCATTTGGATAATTTGTAACACCAAATCAGCAAATTCAATTGGATCTCCTAGTCGCTTAGGAAACGGAGGCAATCGAGTATTTTTTGAAGATCTATCCACAATAGGGGTATCTGTCATGACATGATCGTTAGTGCATGACATACAATGAGAAGTGACAGACTTACCGAAAACACCAGGCGCAACACTCATAACCCGAATACCAAACGGCGACAGCTCCTTTGCGAGCGGCAGTGTCAAGCCGCTAATACCGGCTTGATTTTGGGGGAAAAAAAAAATGAGTGCCTCGTCTTTGCTGTCACTATTCCTCTAGGGATATTACCTTTGGAAGTACCATATCCGACAATCAGCCCATCCAACCCAAGTATTGACGACACAGTGATAATTATGCCTCGTTCGCCATCTTGATTTTTCGGTTCATTTTTTAAGAGTACATTGGCAACTTTCTGTGCAACACAATAGGTACCCAGGAGATTAACCTTAATTATATGCTCAAATTGCTGGTAGCTAGTCAGTGAATGATCAGGCCCATAACCCTCAATTGCTTTAGGTGGCGAAACAATGCCACTGCAAAGTACAGCGCCTCCCAGAGTGATATTTGAAAAATGAGCCAAGGTCTTGTCTAGAGCAATGTCCACATCTGCCTATTGACAGATAAAGTTAAGCAATGCCACTGTACAATACTCCACTACTACGCTACACATAAAACCGCATACCTCGTTGGATACATCAGTCCGGCCATGGGAATAGCATTTGTCTTGGCCTAGTTCGTCCATTAGTTTATGGGATAATTCGACATTAATGTCTAATATCTACACATAAGAGGTGAGCGAAAATAGAATCCATTGACTCTGTGATAGATAAAAACCAACAGAAACAAAGGCACCGTGTTTTATCAGTGAACGAACTACTTGTTCACCTAATCCCCTTGCTCTATACAAATTGTTGGTTATAATTCGCCCATATGGAAATAGTATAAAGTAGCTATACCCTCCAGTGACAATAAAAAGTTGTTCTTTGATAATCATATTACTTTATTAAGCTTGTTCTTTTTTATTTGTCAGATTTTATGTATTTATATATATCCTCAATTTTCTTTTGTTCGCTTAAAATGGTAATACAGGAGAGTACGATAACATGTTTTCTAGACCTTGAAGCCAAGGCTACGCATACAGGCTAAATGAGCTTTAATTAAATCTTTGCAATTTTCTTCTCCTTTCTCCATAACGCAAGCATCTCTAGATTTCTTAGTTTCCGGACAAGCGCAACAAGGCTTTAGAGGCTTCCCTTCAGCATCCAGAGGCACTTGCTGTTTATTAGTTTCTGTCATTTATAAGTATGTAATTGTGAAAAGAAGAAAAAGGAAAAAGAAGTAAAAGGACCCATGTTATATACAGTACTCTCTTTTGACATCCAGATCAGGCATTTACATTCTAATGATATTGCGTATTTATTAAGTTTGTACAAGTTGGACGACAATCTACAACTCCATTCTTTTGGCTGCTGTTCTAGTGAATGAAGCTAGTTGCCATTCTACATCAGCATCTGTTAAATCAACCGTGCCCAGTCTAATTTCATATGCTATTTAAATTTGGCATTTAGTCTCTACTGACTGCAATACGAAAAGAATGTTCTACTTACGTCGCAATTCAAAGCGAGGGCCAACCTCTGCCAACTCCACTTGATTAGCCGCCTTTACATACACATGATGTCTAGCCATAAGATTAGATACACAGGCTGCTTTCAGCACATTCGAACATTCTCTGAATTACCTGAATGAGATATAGTCATTGTCGTTGCAAAAGGTCATTACACGTTTTGTGTCATCTTTGGGAACAGGGAATAGGAATTTCAGGATATTAGTAATCTACGAAATCATCAGTCAAATGCTTACGAGCCATAAGAAATGTAAACTTACTCTGGCGCCTAATTTTGAGTTGAAGTTTTCAAATATTAAATGAGGGAATGCTTCAGATACGGTGCCTTGATCCTTGATATCGTGGCGAAGAACCACATTATGCAACGAAAAATAAGCCGTAGGACCATAAGGGAAATGGCTAACGATCATACCGTCTGGCTGGCCACGATGCTCATGTAAAACAATCAGATCCGTCACCTCATTCGCTCTGCAAGCATCGACAATCTCCTTCATGACATGTCCACCACGATTGATACGCTGAGAATTGGGGAATACAAGACGCATCTCTTTTGAGAATTGCTGTAGACGACTGCTGGGATCTCTAGATGTTGTAATCAAAATCTTGGGGTCGTACACACCTCCACGAGCATATTCGTCGTCCTCATGGCTGGAGGGCTCTTGTTGCGCTTGGTCATAACCGAGATCCTCTTTGCTTGCTTTATCCATATCTCTCAATTCAGTGGGTACAGCTTTTCCCTCTTTTACAGCACAATTAGCATCTACATAAGCGTTCTTTATTGCTATGTACCGTTTGCTTACGTTCAATGGCTTCTTTGATTTTCTGCTTGCGATCATAGATTGTGCGTTCCTTGGACTCCAAGGATTTCTTGTACAAATATTCTCTACGAAGACGAGTATTTCTGCGAATCTTTTACAAGTCTGTGAGATGATATGAATCTGTAACAAATTGCAAAGCATTACTGTACCATCTTATTTTATGCTATCTTGGTTCTAGAGATTTTTATTAATGGGAAATGTCAAATCAGTATCATGGATGCAATTTTTTTTTTTTTTTTTTTTTAAAGAAAAAAAGTGACTTTTTTTTTTTTGTGAAGATTGCTTGTTTGAAGTGAGGTGGATGTACCCAATAAACAACACTATAAGCTTCATCAACTTTCTAGGCACATAGTTTCAAGTGTATTCAATCCGTGAAGCAATGGCCCAGCTGTATTTCTATTGACATTTAGTGTTGATTGAATTTGTATTGAGGGTAGATACTCATTGGATTATTGATTCAAACCATAAAAGACTTTTTATTTATATTGATAAAATAGTGCCAGGATGTGTGAAAGCAGTGCTTTTCATGCACATTGTGCAACAATAATAAATCTGATTGATTGGCACTCGGCGATAGCAGTTTCTTGCCACGATGTTAATTGAGTCGATGTTATGATACCGTAACAAGTCTAGTGCAATCAATGAGTAGATATGTCGCATAAAGTGGTCCACACAGACGATACGCATGCTCACTGAAGCTAAACCTGCGTTGTTGTCGGTGACTTTCTTCTTTTAGATGCGTCCGCTATTAGACATGGTATAAAAATTGTAAAATCTTTTTTTCTTTCCTACTTTCCCTTCTTCATTCTGCATACTTGATTTCCATCTTAGTTTGCAATTAAACATGGCTGTTGAGAGTAGATATTATGAGATTCTCGAGGTGGAAACAGACGCCTCTGACCATGAAATCAAAAGAGTAAAGCCCAGCACAGTTAAACGTCTTTCCCTTTGACTAACTATCTAAATCCAAATTTACAGGCATACAGAAAATTGGTACAGCTTTTATGTTCGTCATTCAATAGGCCCAATGTCATTAATTCACTCATTCTGCTCCCTAGGCTATGAAATACCACCCTGATAAAAACCCTGATGAAGGCGAAAGAGTAAGGCCGGACATCCCAAGATCACCTTGAGATACATTACTAATTGAAATGGCTAATAGTTCAAAGAAATCTCACATGCATATGAGATTCTTTCTGATCCTGAAAGTCGTGCTAGCTACGACAGATTCGGTGAAGATGGACCTGGAGGAGGAGCAGGAGGTTATGGCATGTCTGCGGATGATTTGTTTGCCAATCTGTTTGGTGGAGGAGGTGGAGGGATGGGGTTCGATTTCGGTGGGGACGATTTCCATCGTCATGGCATGCCTCGTCGTCCTCGTAGAGGCAAAAGCACAAATTCTCCTCTCAATGTTACGCTGGAAGATTTGTATCTAGGTAAAAAGACAAAGTTGGCATTGCAGAAGAGTGTCATTTGCTCCAATTGTGAAGGCAAGGGCGGCAAGACTGGTGCTACTAAAAAGTGTGGAGCTTGCAAAGGCCGTGGCTTCCAAGTTGTTATGCGTCAAGTCGGCATGGGTATGATTCAACAAATGCAAGTTCCTTGTGCTGAATGTGATCATACTGGCGAAATTGCAAAAGATAGATGTAAGAAGTGTAAGGGCAAGAAGGTCACGGGCCAAAAGAAATACCTTGAAGTCTTCATCGAAAAGGGTATGCAAGATGGCCAAAAAATTGTCATGAAGGGTGAGGGTGACCAAGAGCCTGGGGTTGAGCCTGGAGATATCATCTTGGTCTTGGGGCAAAAGGAGCATGGCACTTTTACTCGCGAAGGAAACGATTTACTCTGCCACGTAAAGATTTCGTTAATTGAAGCACTTTGTGGTTTTGATAAAGCCATTGTGACACATCTGGATGGTCGCGGCATTCAAGTCAAACAACCTGCTGGTCATGTCATCAAGCCTGGTATGGTCAAGCGTATTCCGAATGAGGGCATGCCTACGTATAAGCGACCTGATGCTCGTGGCGATCTCTACATAGTGTTTGACGTTGAATTTCCTCCTGATAACTTTACTGTTGATTACTCCAAATTAGAATCTATTCTGCCCAAACGCCCAACCACAGAGCCCGAACAAGAAATCATCGACGAATGTAATTTAATAGATGCTAATATGGAGTCGTTTGGTGCGTCAAGTCAGTCACGTAATGTTTACGAGGAAGATGACCAAGAAGACGACGAAGATCATGGCGGCGTCCGCTGTGCTCAACAATAAATTATAGAAGTGTAGCCCTTGCGTCTTTACCCTCCTAAAACCACCGAAAATATCAAATAAAAACTACACATATATACTCACAAAAAGATATTTTCTTTTATTATTTAATAATCTTCATCATCGTCTTCGTCAAAAGGGTCCAATCGATCCTGAGGCGGCGAATCGCCTCTACTTTCTCGGGATGTTTGTGCTGTTTTCATACGTCTTTTTTGATTTACATCCTCACAGGCGTCAATCCAAGCCGAGTAAACGTCCACAGGTTCATCCAAATCTAACCGATGGTCAGTATGTCCTTTTTTTTTTTTTTTTTCATCTTTTTTGTATCAGCACAACTTACAAGTAATGGGACATTGCCATGATACACTGCAGATTTTGCAAGTCAAGATGCCCACCTTATTGGAATGATCACTGCATGAGGTTTAGATACAAAACGCGAATGGCCGAAATCCATAAGTTTTTGACAGCTTACATTTTACATTCAATACTGTTTTCATGATTACAAAAAAGACAGTTGAATTGAACGTCTAGTTTATCCTTGAGCTTCTTTTGAGGCTTTCTCTTGGTCTTCCTTTTACCCTATTCGTAAAAATTATGATAATATTCAATAAAGAGATCTCATAATAAAAGATAAATAGCGTTTACTTGCCATTCTATACTATCGATGACAGAAAAAGATTGATGCAATTTTTTTTCATGAAAATCAGAACCTTTGAACTTTTATTTGTAGGCTTGCTGTCGTGCTAAATGCACACCTGTACTTCCTCCATACACGATTAAACCGTCATATAAAAAGGCCAAGTTTCAGTTAGCTCGCTGCTGCTGCTTTGCTTGTTTGATAAAAATGCCAGATTTTAAGGGATTTACCTTTGAAAGCCCTGTCAAAGATGAACAAGAATCCCAAGAGGCTAAATTATCCGAATTGTCCTTCAAGTTTAGTCGTATTTCTGCAGATGATAATGATAGTCGACTTGACTCATTTCAGAGCTTTCGCTCTCCTCTTACAAACCGTTCTCGATCAGAAACACAAGAAAAGAGACGACTAGAAGCCTTGGAATTGCAAAAACAGGTAATAATACAATTGCCGTGGATAGGCCATGTGTGATTAATTCAGGTCTCTTTTAGCAACGACAAACGACGATAAATAAAGCAAGGCAAATCACACCAAGTACAGCTCTCGAAGATGACTCTTCTTTCTATTCCGAAGAAGAAACAGCTGTCGCAAGCAAAAGATTTAGGGATTCAGATGAGGATATGGAAGAGGTTGGCAAGATTTTCAAGACAATGCCCAAGAAAAAGAATGAAAAAAAGAACCAGAACAAAATTCATGCGCAAGTATTACATTTAAGCTCTGGGTTTGTGTTGTTTTTAACCTATTTGTCTGCGTGTATAGCAATCAGATCATGTACGCAGAGACAATGGAGTCTGTGCCGCAAGACTTACTGACAGACTGGATATTAATGATATGTCCAAAGGGAAAGCGTTGCCTTGTTACCTCTGGCAAGGGACAAACGATTGCTCGATCCAGAGGAGGGAGCATATTGGCTCGCTTCCAATCGTTACTTCCTAATGGATCTGGGATGAATCGTACATCTGATTTCTGTATCCTTGATTGTGTTTACGATGCAGTTCACTGGACATTTTATGTGCTGGATATTATGTGTTGGAGAGGACACCCTTTGTACAATTGCGATACTAGTTTCAGGTATATTCTGTGCTAGCTCTGCTTAGCAAATGCTATCTAATTACCCCCTTTTTACAGACATTTCTGGCTACAAACAAAATTGGAGTCGAATGAATTAGACAAATCTGATGGCCAAAATCAATTTTACAAATTTATACCTATAACACCAGTATCAACAAGTGAAACACAGGCAGTCGTTGATGATCCTGAACAGTATCTTAAAACACAGGGATTTTCATATGATATCGATGGGCTTTTGTTTTATCATATACAAGCTCATTATCGAGGCGGTAGTACGCCTTTGGTATGCTGGGTGCCTCGTAGTGACATTGGTGATATATTGAAGTGAATTGAGGTATAGATGTCTATACCAATCGAAATAGCTGCATTGCTTGTAATAAACTTTATCAAACATGTTGATAGTTTGGCGTGCTTTCACAAGAATGCAAGCTGCCTATCTCTCAGGCTATTCAAACCCAGGGACAAACAAATCTATTTCCATGAAAATGATGTCTTACAATTTAATTATTAAAGAAGCAGAAAGCAACATGTGGAGAAGAGAAAGGATGATGGTGGATGTGATAACCATAAAATTCAATGTTGACTTTTCAGTATACAGCAGCAGCAATCTTTCATTCTTATCAAATAACAAAGACAGCCAAAGACAGGATGATATCAATAACTTTTATGCAGGCAATGCATACACCAATTATGAAGATGGCAAACTGTCAAGTATGAAGCGGCTGCCGATAGCGTGTGACAATTTGCCTGCAAAGAGGCAAAACACACAACTAAGAACAGAACCTCCTTTCTCTAGCACCTTTTCATTCGAAAGACTATTGTACATTTACTTCGAAGCCTTATAATTATACAGACAACAATGTCTATCATTATTAAACAAGATCACTCTCTCTCTCCTTTATGAATTTTTTTTTTATATCATTTATTACTATTTTTTGTTGCTGTTTTTATTATCTGTCTTTAATCTCTCTTCAAAGGATGAAGTTGTACTTCAACAGGCTGATCTTTACGAATAATAAAAATTTGAAGGTTATCACCGGTATAAATATCACGCTCTGTAGCAGAAGTAAATGCATCCTTTACGATTTTGAGAACTTCGTCCAATTCCATATCTTCAAACTTTTTATTTGCCATGTTCTTCTTGCCAACCTGATTATCCAAGAAAGGTTGAATAAGTGCTGATGCTGAGCCATTGGCACGACACATTTCACGTTCAAATGATCCAATAGCATCGTAGCAATAAACCGCTCCTCTACCATTTTCATCGACACCTCCCAAAACGCAGAAACTATAGTAAGGGAAGAAACGTTTTTGGTACAGCGTGATGGATAACATTTGTGCTACAGCCGTAACAGACATGTCTTTCTCATGACTGAATTTATACCACTAAAGATATACTTAGTACTTGATTTGTCTGCATACTCGGACCTTCTAAGTGTTACCTTAAGTCTTTGATCGAGCACTTTCTTTAAAGTTAGGCCGTCAGCATGAAATCCATTCATGGCAATCACAGACGACTCTGATAATTTATACGCCTTGGGCGCATATCTAGAATTGATACTGTACCCGGTGCTTTGTCTGGTATCAGAAGCAATGACACAAAAATCTTTTCCTGCGATGGCTAAAGAGGTACTGTTCATGAAAGAAAGAAAAAAAGGCGTCAATCAATGTTCTCGACATGTTATCAATGATTTACTGATTCACTGATTCAGTAATTCTTTACCCTCCATTATCATCGTAAGGTTCAAATCTGTGTTCGATAGGTACTGAGGTAGCTTCCATTGGGTTGGCAAATTCCATATTAAAAATTGTAGATAAATGGAAAAAGAGATAAAGGACGCGCGGCTAAAGCACCACATACGACTTTTCTAATGTCAAGTTCCGCCCATCTGTCGCGTACGTCATCTATGTTGTGTGATACACTTACATATGCCCAAGGTCGACTACCGTACATAATAATGATCGAAATCCAGAGAATTACAACCACTAGACATAGAAATGACAACTAACTAACTCGAAACATAAGAGCTTAAGGTTGAGAAATAAATTTCCTGATAACGCCAACTGACGTTTCGATAATAGTTCAATTTCAGTAAATTTTGATTTGTATGTAATGTATTCTTCAAGAACTGAGGAACGAGACACATTTGATGCTAATTAATGAGTTCAGTATTAAGTTTTACTAGCAACAACATCTATCTAAATGGTCATATACACCTATACAGTTGACGAAACTAGGTTGGGCCAATGAAAATAAATTTTGGTCATTTCCAAATTGAGTTGGGACACGATTACACCTTCTGCCAAAATGATGTCGCAAAAAAAAAAGTTAAAGTGTCGCGCTTTTAAAAAAAAGAGTGTCGTATGTTTTTAGAAAAGAGTGTCGCACTTTATAAAAAAACAGTGTCGCACGATTCAAGAGAAGAGTGTCGTGCCTTTTAAGAAAAAGATGTCGTACTGTATATATAATTGTTTATTAAATAGGACGGCCTGCAAGGCAGTCATCAAAACGCCTATTAGAATAGCGCGCAAACCCTTCAAAAGATGATTGAGCAACTTGGTTGCTAGCGTCTGCAATTATTTGAAGAATAGTATCTTTTTTGAGTTTAAAGTCTCGGATGACTAGGATACTTACTAGAACTAAAGACTTGAGCTTTATTGTTCCCAAGATTATTAATATTTATTCTTTTCTTGCGATATAAAATTCAATCCTGCTGATTAAAAAAATTGTAAGCAAAATGGTGGGTCTACATTTTACATATTGAAAAGGCTCTATTCAAACAAAGATACTCTACTAAGAAAGTTTCAATACAGTCTCAGATTATATACAAGTGCCTCTTCCTATCTTTTTTAATTAATTAACAAAACTGCGATGACGCATCATCTATACATACATCTATATATCCTAGTTTATCCCTATAGAAAGTACAAAGTTCTAAATATAATAGATCAACCATTGTAAATCAGGAGTAGCGGCAGTAATCTATCAACTTAGGTTCAATAGATCTAAAAGGACTCAAATTATAAGTGATTTACCCAATTCTAAGTTTATGTTTATTGTAAATTTAAACAATACTAAGTAGATACAGATGCAGCCAGTACACACTTCATTTTTATATTCTTGAACTCTTTTTCTTTAGACTTTGTTATTGCTTTGTCTTTGTCGTTTATGTGGCCAAGTAGTTGGATGTTCAAAATGAAAAAGTCGCTCATTCAACGTTTGTTCAGTCATCAGGGTAACCTTGATGTTTCTGCTCCTTTTCTCTTCATTTCCAGGGGCTAATGTGCTTACCCAAAAACGCTAAAAACCACCTATGCCATCGATGCCAAAGTCTAAAGGTTACTAGAAATGAGCTTGCTGTAAACTACTTAAGACAGAGATCTTCAAGCTTTTCCTTGCAAAAGAACCCAACCAAAGCGTTGCAGAGAGAAGCGTTCTCGTATGGGTAAAAAAGAAAAAAACAACATTAGTTCCATCACATTGCATACCAAGATTGAGTATAAAACGTATTACCTGCACGTGGCCGTAAGCGAATTTTTTTTTTTGAACCAGTTGCAAGAAGAAATATTAACACCTAGACGGACATATTCATAAACAACAAAGCTTGTTGGAAGCGATGTTCTTACAAATAAGTGGGGTTGTCGCTTCTCAAGGGATAAGTAGCAAAGTCTAGCTTATGCTGTGTTAAGCAGGCGGGCATCTTTTATCTTAAGTTCCCAAAAGGAATCCCTAAACGATAAAAAGAAGCTGGGTTGTCGAAACTTACCTCATGGTTGAATATGAGGTGAAGAGTCCTAGCCTGTCTCCTTGCTTTTGCAATCAAAACATTGGTAATATTAGCACCTAGACGAACATATTCATAAACAACAAAGCTTGTTGGAAGCGATGTTCTTACAAATAAGTGGGGTTGTCGCTTCTCAAGGGATAAGTAGCCAAGTCTAGCTTATGCTGTGTTAAGCAGGCGGGCATCTTTTATCTTAAGTTCCCAAAAGGAATCCCTAAACGATAAAAAGAAGCTGGGTTGTCGAAACTTACCTCATGGTTGAATATGAGGTGAAGAGTCCTAGCCTGAGCAATGTTTTGCTGATTCTTACAGAAGAGATGAAAAGCCTTATCTTTTCTTTTTTTTTCTATCGTGTTTGAATTGTTGAGATGGTGACGTATGTGTCGGAGAATATATTATTAGGCAATTGTAACAACGCGTTGCACAAGGTTTATGAGTTTTGTTAAAGAGTCTAGTTTCTCAAAAGCATCATCGATACTGTACCTATGCACAACTATAAACATCTTAAATCAAAAGATAGTTTTTTCTCAGAACACCCTCTTTCTGAATGGGATTTGTCTAACTACATTAAATATTACGAAGAAAAACATTCACAAAAGAGCAAAAAAGCCCTCGAAAGTACATTTTTATACCATCTGAAAAGCATTGCAAGGGATCCATCAATCAGTGAGGAATTAAAAGACTCTGTAAACAATATTGTCAAAGAAAGTGAAAACAAAGATAAAAACCAGGTACGTAAAAGAAATTTATAGCAAACGGTTAAGTCACTAAACATTAATTTGTAACAATGTCTTGCTAAGGATGAGTCAAGTAACTGTATAAAAATAACCGGCAATGTGATATCAAGCAATATTAGTTTTGGCGCTTCGTCAAGCAATACCACTATTGAAAGACAAACTACTGAAAGAACTGTTGAAGAAAGACAAAAATTGAGGTATTTGGGCAAATAACCACAACTTTTAAAATTAATTTAAAGGCTAAAAAAGTTTCTTAAATGATGTAGAGACGAGATCGATGACCTTTTTGTAAATACATAAAAGACAACAGCTATGTTTGTAAGCATAAAATAACTTCTTTGTGATTTTTTTATATATAGAATCCGCTTCCAACAGGAAATGCAGCAAATAAAAGTATGTATATCCTACTTTAAAACTTGATGTCTTTTTCTGACAAGATTTTACTTTGTAGGAAAAATAAATCAAACAGATATACTTTATGACTCCGTCAACAGACCGATCATCTTAGCATCGCAAGTTCGCCACGAGGTATATTTTCTTGGAGCAAAAAGGGTAAATCATTCATCTAGAGAAATAACTATGTTATTAGGTCGCTAATTTTTTATATTTACAATTAATATAGCTCCATGGTTCTTTAAGCCAAATAGAAATCTCCACTCTCAAAAAAATGGCAAAAAATTTAAAACCTACCACAATGGCCGAAGAACTGGATCTCATGTCAACTAAATTGATACTTGATCTTAATGATGGAGACATTAATGAAGTAAACGCCTTGAAGTAAGTAAACATTTAAAACCATTACTCTTTTAACGCTTAACATTATATCTCTTTTTTCTTAGACTCTCTCTATCAAAAACTGTGAGTCTCGTCAACTCTAGCACTTTGAAAGTTTTTCAAAAATATGTCAAAAACGAATCATTTTGGGAAGAGGTCAACAGTGTAAATATAGAGCTCGCGCCTGCAATGTCCGTTACATCGGAGGAGACCTTTAACCGTATGATTCAGGTAAGTTGTAATTATTTTATGAAAGCAGTCACTGACTTTCTTCCTTTATTAGCTTAGCAAAAATACAAAAGGTAGGCTTGCTCTCAAGCAGTTAAGATTGACCATTGCAAAAGAAAAAGTTAAGGCAATTGAGGAGAATGAGGACGACATTACTGCAGTTTTAGACATAATGGAAATCATAGCTAGAAATGTTATAGCTGACGATACGTTAAAGCCAAACGAGAATGATTCAGAACTGACATGCTATAGAAAAGTGGCATCCATTCTGGATATTCTACTGAAAGATTCGAACTTGAACTTGCTAGAGTAAGTAGATAACATAAAAGTCCTTTTATTAACGTTGCCTCGAAATGTACTTATTTGCCTATTCCCTATAGTGGCGAAACAACAAGTAAAGCTAGCAAGTCTATTGCAAAAGACCATGAAAACATCTATGGAAATAGCATACCTTTAAATCGAGGCTTCGGTCGTCGAATCGACCTTTTATTGTCAACAAGAAATATTGAACTATCAACTAACGAATGGAAGCGAAAGAAAGTTACTCAGGAGCAATGCCTGATTCAGCAAGCAAAAAATATTAGAATGAACAAAGCCATTCTTAGTAGACTTCTTGAATTACCCCTTTCTGAAAATGATTCTAAAAATGTTTATACGCTTGGTATGGACTGGGTTGGTAAGCTGATTCCCTACTGTTTCTAGCACATACACATACATATATCTAAATAATAGGGTTGTTGACTATTTAAAAAATTCATAGGCCCACGTGGTTACATGTTTGCTGTAAAGAAAATCAATAATATCTACGTAGCCAAACACACCAACAATCTTTCCATACCAGAATATCTACATCAATTGCCTTCGTTCATAGCCACGCTCAAAAACTTGTATATTTGGAAAAATCATCATACCAAGTTACAGGATACAATCTTAACAGGGGTGATTGCAAAAGAAGACGACGACTTTTTTTTGAGCATCGCTAGTGGTACTGATGATGCTGGTAGTGCTTCAAAAGAACTGTCACCAAATATATATTTAACTCCTACAAAGGCTAAAAAAAACAATTAAGCCTATCAAAATGATACATGAAGAAGAGAGTGTGTTGAGTTGCTTTTTCCTTTATGTACTAATATTTAAGTCTAGAAGTACACTAAGAAGTCAACAGCAAAGCAGATTATCGATGTAATAAGAATGTAGATAAATTAAAGATATTTATTAAAACCAACTAAATATAATGTTAGTTGAATTGAGCTTGCATGAGTTAGATTAAGTATAAAAAGCATACCAGGCCACTACTGCTGGTTTGTCTTAAAACGTTGTATCTGTAGGCACAGGGAAATAATTATGGAAAGAAGGAAGATAGAAAAGCGACAAGATTGAGGTTTTTATGCCTCATTAAGTAAACAAAATAAGAAAAATAGATAAGCACCAATATGCAATCGGTTGTTATTGGTTTTTTTTTTTTTTTTTTTTTTTTTTTTTTTTTTTTTTTTTTTTTTTTTGCTTGATAATAATACTGCCTGCTAATGAACACTCTTTTTTCCAGCCCATTCTATCTAACGACACCAACAAATACACTATTTTCAGAAATTATTGGGACATTTTAAAAAAAAATTTGTACAAATTCTCAACAAATATTGGGACTATCTGTCATTAAATTTGGGACAAATCTTGAACTGTTTTGGAACACTTGCCTAATTAATATTGGAACCCTTTTGGAAATTATAATGAGACAAAACTAAATGGGATTGGAGATGAAATCATAATTGATTTCTTCGTTATTCATAACATGTCAGATATCAGAATTTACTATGAAGATGGAATAAATGCTCCAGTCGATGAGCATGGAAACGAAGCTGTCGAGATGGATGTAGACGACGAAGCCTTCCCTCTCGGCAACATTACCAACTACAATACTTACGTCGATAGGAAACCACCTGAAAGAGACTTGACCGCAGTAAAGGAGAAAAAGATTAAAAATAAAAAGAATGAACCCAAGGCTGAATACAACAGCTACACAGATAAAGACAAAGCAAGATTTTTTATTCTTATCTACGACCATGGCATGAATCCTAATCAAGCTTGGAAAGCGCATGGTCATATATCAAGGACGACCGCTTATAGATGGTACGCAGAGGATCAAAGAAAGGTTA
>MU619380.1:50128-68246 GCA_025201805.1 Parasitella parasitica | reverse complement strand
AAAAAAAAAAAAAAAAAAAAAAAAAAAAAAAAAAAAAAAAAAAAAAAAAAAAAAAAAAAAAAAAGTAGAAAAGGGGAGAATATGTGGAGAAGAGAGAAAAGGAGAGGTGAGGAGACGAAAAGAGACATTCTCTACAAGGAGACGTTATAATACATTTTCTAATCATATTCAATTGGATGAATTCGAATGTTGCTGCAGCTGTTGCTGTTGTTGAAGATAGCTCTGGATACGTTTATCTGTAATCATTTTCTTGTTTAATGGATGTTCAATGGCTGCAGGTGGCATGCTTAGAATAGGTACTTGAAACTGGTTGGATGTTCTTCTCGCATGATTGAAATATTCATTGCTCGAGCCGCTTGAACCAGAGGAACCATTGTCTTCATTGTAGTAGGGCGTCATGCAGAATGAATTTCTCATTGTCGTTTCGTTGTTAGTTGGAAATTGAAATGGATGGGGCGACATGCTAGTGGGCGTCTTATTTTTTGGTTTCATGGAGCCTTTTTGCTGTTGTTGTTGATCCGATTCAGGCAAAGGCCGACCATTTGATCTTCTACGATGCTGTCGTTTATTGTTTCCAAATGTGAAGCTGGAATCATTGCTCTCTTTTCTAGTAGTAGTAGATTGTCGGTGCTTCTGTGACAATGCTCCACTGTTATTGTTGTGATAGTCGTAGCCCGATGATTTGCGACTCTTGCGACCATGATAATTGTTGAATTCATTTGATGCTATACGCGACCTATGAACTCGCGGCGAACTGTTCAAATAGTTTGTGCTAACAGGCGGAGGAGGCGTCAATGATACCTTTCCGTTAGAGCTCAAGGGCGATGAAGTACGTTTTTGCTCTACAGGCGAATCGTAGTAATAGTGCTCTTTATCTTCATGATGCGCTTCCCAGTAGCCGTCGTCTTCAATGCCTTTACCATCAAACATGTTGGCATCATGCCATACTGCCAACTCATCTTGGGATTGGTACGGAGGTGTATCCTGCAATTGCTTCTCACTTGGAATCGGCCTTCTCCTTTTTGTTGGAAAGTATTCTGGTATTTCAGACGATCTCTTCTTCCAGAACAAAAGATTGAATGGTTCTTCCTGCTCATACAGATCCTCTTCCTTGGTAAAAAATGCTGATGCAAAGAACCAAAAGATGAAGGCAATAAAGAGGAGAGTAAGGGCTATAGCAAAAATAACCACCTCGATTCCGACTGCATGTCGAGCACAATAAATTGTATTATTGCGATCTTTACAAGTCTTTACAATCATTTTGAAATACTGATCATAAGTCCATCCAAAGGCATAAGCGATTAAAATAGCGCAGACGCAAAGCAGTGCTACTACAATCTTTCTAAACATATATTTTCCTCGTCGATTCGCCCAAAGTCCAACGAAAAATGCAGCTCCTCCAATTATGGTGCCTAACATGAGTGGGATAATCCTACTTAAAGAAGTTGATTTTGTCAGGGGCGGCATCGCATTATGTTCAGTCGCAACCTGAAGGATCGTCGAAACGTCTAATTTATCATATAAACAATGGTATCTTGATTTCAAGGATTCGAGCTTACCGGGTTGATATCTCAAGTTTGTAGGCGTACACGAGCAATTCAAAGCATAGAAATAACATGTTTTCCATAGGCCAAACGATACTGAGTCTGGCGTTGTAAGATTGCTGGTGATGTTTCGGTACAAATATACTTGGTGAAACGACATGCTACTCTTGAATGAGCAATCACTGATAGATTCACTGGTTTCTAGCCAACTGCCAAATCCTACAGCTAAAACAATTAATAAGAGCAAACCAATTCGAAGCGTCGGTAGTAGAACTCGCTCTACAAACGGACCATAAGGAGATTGCTTCCTTATGGACATGATTCAGTATGTATTTTTTTTTTTTTTTAAAAAAAAAAAGGAAAGAAAGAAAAGAGGTCTAAAGAAAAAACGATGATGGTACAGTGATGGAATTATTATGGTCCTTTTTAATTCTTTGGTGATACAAAAAGATACTGAAGCAAGAACAAAAAGAAGCATTTCTGAAAAAAAGAGGTCAGAGATCAAGCTTATTATTCAACCCTTTTTTTTTAACAGTAAAAATAATGATTTTGCTCCTTTATCATGTAAAAATGTTGAGTATGTGTGCAAAAATAAGGGATAAAGAGGGGCTTCTCTTATAAGCGCTATATATATTAAATATCATTGGATTAGTTTATGAAGAGTACAACCTTTTTATTGTTCCAAAGGTAACCATACAAATTCATTTTCATTATCGAGTAAAGTCAGATTTTGCCACATTTAGACTATTTGTTGTCATGGATGCATTGCCATGCAGAGTAGATACCGTTGCCATGGAAGTGTGGAACAGTAACGGGATCGACGTTTTGGATCTAGTTGATCAACATTTCGGTAAAAAACTATCCTCATATATCGTATTACATTAGAATAAACATAAACGACTGGATTTTAAAATATTTACCAATTAATCATTTTGTGGTTGAAAGAGCTTCAAATTAACAAAGTATATAACAAGATCCGTAAATTTCCATTTACCAAGAAAAGAAATTTTTGACGTGCACATCTCTATTCTAGTAAACTGAAAGTTTCACAAACGAGATATTACTGTATCACTAAAGCCAAGAAAAAGACATAACAATATGCTTGGTTTTTTTTTATTATACTGCGAGTGTAGGGTATACGTAAAATATAGTAGATGAAAAATTCTATAAAGGCGGTAACAATTGTTTGAATTCTTCAAAATCAATGAAACCATCGCTATTAATGTCAGCTGTGGTCATCATTTCTTTCAATTCTTTTGGTGTTAAATGTGCGTCAAAGCGAATCATTACTTGCTCAAGCTCTTTTTGGCTGATGCGACCATCATGATCTTGGTCAAAGAATTGAAAGCAGGCAAGCAGTTCTTCGTCTGTTGTATCTTTTTCTGAAAATGCTTGTTGCGGTTGAGTATTATAGTTGATTTGTTGTTGTTGTTGGCAAGTATTATGTGGCATGTACCGGAACATGGCTAGCACGAATTCATCAAAATCAATCACTTCGTCATGGTTGGTATCAACAGATTTAATAATTTGCTGCAGTTCCTGCATAATGTTGCCAGGCTTGACAATACCAACCTCTAGCAAGATATGAGAAAATTGCTCAACACTAATGTAGCCGTTTTGCTTGGTATCATATAATCGGAAAGCTTCTTGTAATGTGCTCAGTTCCTCAGCAGTAATGCCAAGTTGAAGGTAGTAATTATTTGGGGTCATTTTAGATGTAGAATATATAATCAAGAAAGAAAAGAGGATGGTATCGACAAAAGTCAAAATCTTTTTATAATAAGTTTCAATCCACGAGGATGATTCCTGAAAAACAGGAACCACTCAAGGCGACGATCCATGAACATAGGCGGAGTCCTTGTAAATTTATAGACAGTTTCTATAGTAATGTTCTATGAGAGACTTCTAATAAAGTTCAACATAATAAGAACCAATCGCACATGTAACTTTATTGTCTGTGGCTATAAAATAGCCTTTTAAAAAACGAGAAGCGTTTACGATCATGATGCGGAGACGCTGGCGATTTCCTGGGCTCTGATTTTGGTTGCTGCACACCCATCATAATGCAAAATTCCTCAAAATTAACAGTACCATTATTATCCAAATCCACATCTTTAATCAGTTCTTCGGCTTCTTTTAACGTCATTTTGTCTCCCAGCTTTTCCATCATTGCACGCAGTTCGACTGCATTAATGGAGCCATTTTTGTCTTTATCGAATGCGTCAAAGGCTTCTTTTAGCTCTATTTGCTTACTTGAAAGTCGGTGTGGGTCTGATAGTGTGGGTCTCATCAGTTTAGCGAATTCCTCGAAATCCATCCCTCCTGCTGCTCCTTGGCTTTCTTCTGGATAAGTCTTTACAACAACAAATGGAAGGAAAAGAAGCATGTTAGCGGCTAAGCATTTATACCTTTTAAAGAAAACAAGAACATTTACCATAGTCGATTCTATTCCGGCTGAATGTAACATGTCTTGTAATTCCGAGCGAGAGATTTTTCCATTCTTGTCTTTATCGAAGCTTGTAAACAAGCTTGTTAAATCTTCTGTCTTTTTTTTACTTAAAAAGTGGCTACCGAGGCTAAATTTATTTGAGGACATTTGTAAATTAAAGAAAGAGAGAAGAAATGATTATTTCCCTCCTGTAATCATTGTTTGTATTTAAATCTCATCACTTGCTGCAGCAGAGGTTTGTGAAACGACATCACAGGATTTGCGCCTCTCTCTATGAGTTCTGAACGCCACAGTAAGAAAATCATTGTTAATGCGCACTGCGTAGCAATAATAGCATTATACAGCTGGATTATCACTGCTACCAGAGCCGGTCATTCTCGCCCCAATATAATCCAGTGTGGGAAGCTCAGCATAAGAAAATTTCTATCGACCTTGTGAAAAAAGAACAAAAAGCATAGTGTATTAAGGTTCTTTGTTGGTGCTTTTTTAGTAGTCTCAAAGAGTTTTCTTGGCACAACAGACATGTCAGTAAACCAGCATCAAGATAATGAGTATCGTTTCTTTGAAGCCTAAAACAGGAATGCTTCTGAGGTTTTCAGCTTTACATGTAATTGGTACTGTTTAAACTTTTATAGATTGGAAAACGACATCCATTGAAAATAAAAAAGGGGCATTTTCAAGTGTAGTTGAATGAATGGTGCCTGGATGAACGAATACACAAGACTGCTTGCAAAGAGCTTTCTTGGAGGTGAATGAAACGCATATATAATCAGCGACTTGCAATATATGGCTTTTTGTTTAACAAATGCTGAGAGCTTAAAGTCTTGGCGTGATACTATTGCCAAGCGTTATTGTTGTAATATGCCATAATTTATGCATACTTGACTGGACTGAATATATATATATATACAACATCTTGGCTTACAAATATAGAGATATGCATTCACTCCGTGCCTAAAAAAACACATTGTGCATTTCTTCAGATTATGAAGCGTAAAAAGGCAATGCTAGCTGTCGTGCACAGCGAGATGTCTACTCTAACAAAGATAGCGCAGATGCCGTCATCTACTGGAACTGGGGAGTTGGGTACTAGAAGAAACGCAACAAAATCAATACACTTACATTTGCGCACTTTCCTTAATGAGCATAAAGCCGACGTGTATCTTGCATCTGCATTAACACAACTTGTGACCGAATGGCAACCTTGAAACCCTGAGAGTTGTGGAAGTTTCAGCGTTCCATCATTTTGTAGGATTAAAGCAGTTTATCTAGTTGGAATTCGGCAGAAGACTTTCGACATTGTGACATTCTATCGAAGGTGACTATATGTCAATAAGTTTGCGGACGATCTCTAAAAGGTATAACCCTGGCAAAGACTTTTTTTTTTTTTTTCTTTCCATAGAAAATGTCACTTTGCATACCACCATATCGTCATTTACTGGGAATTGTTTCGAGGAGAAGCCATCAGCGCAGCTGCTTTTCAACAGCTAGGATCTGCCGTACTAATGATGGGTCAAAAGAAGAGCTTTTACCAGACCAGCGGCTGCAAGCTATTGTAGCCGAATTAGAGAAATCCAGCAGCATTTTGCAGACCAAGGATGTGCTGTTGGAATCGATCGAGGCGTTTAGGCCGAAGAAAGAAGTGATTTCTACCGAAAATATGGATAGATTGTACAAATTGTTTCAAAAATCTTTCAGCGTGCGTCAGTTGGCAGACTATTCAGCTGTGCACAAGTTGCCTAGACACGGGCGCCTAAAGAATCAGTTGATTGATGGCATCGTCAAGAAACACTGGGGGATCCAAAGTACCAAAGATGTCGACGCTGCCAGACAAAGGAAAGCCTTGGAAATGCGAAGAGACACAGTAAAAGAGATATTTCCTGCAACTTTCCAGCAACTGTTTTTTATTATTGGAAATAATGGCGATACTATCCGCAACATTGAAGAGAATTATCACGTTTTCATTACGATTGATGTAGACAAGCAGGAATATGCTGTGGAAGGATTATCAAAGGCTGTTGCTAAGGCCAAAGAAGAGATTTTGACACATTTGAATATACTGGAAGATCAAGTAGATGTACCCGAGAAAATAAAGAGGGATCCACAGTTGAGAAACGACGTAAATGAATCGCTGGTGGACATGTCGAAACTGGCAGCAAGTTTCATCACTTTAGAGGATGACAAGGTAAATGGCTGTAATAGCAAACTGTCGAGTGTTAGCTGACACATTACGCCCTCAGTTTTCCTTGGCTAGTACATCTGCTGAGAATTTGAGTAATGCAAAGAGACTATTGAATTTAACGCTTACAGAGGTAATTGCGATCTTTCAAGTATCGAATGGCTACTTATAGTGGACTTAGATGAACGCAACTGGTAAAAAAGCTTTGAGTACCGCAGATCACACGGTGATACACAAAGACCTGGAATTTACAGTATTGCCAATGCAAGATGTGCTATCAATGCCTTTTTATGACAAGAAGCTGAATTGGAATAAACTTGAATACAAGAAAAAGGATGAAAAGGACGATTACATGGTGTTTGGTGGCCAAGAGTAGGTTTTTGTATTGAATTAAGCAGGTTATTGAAAATGGATAGACTGATTTACAACTTGTAGAATGGTGGGTGAGATTGGCAACACGCAGGATTTGCTGGTGAAATCGCTCAATAACGGCGGCGATGCTATTTCAATAGAAGCAAGGTAAGTTCCACAGAGACAGCGAACATACATTAACTAACGACGATACACAAAAAAAAGATTTGGCAAACTGCTATTCCAAGACAACCATCATGATATATCACTCTCGCCTGGGTGCGCAACAGACCTCGCCACGCTTTTTAAAAATAGAAGCCTGTTCCTCAACAGCATTCCACCTCGCAAAATAACCGCGCCTTACATACCAATCATTCGTTCGTTGGATGGTGGATTTCACCAGCGTACAATCCAATTAGACTATGTCAACCAGTCATTGCTGGCAGGGAAAGACGAGAATTCGGATTTGAAGCGACTTTTGGTTGAATTTACAACCCAAGAAAATGGCAGTATGAACGTTAAAAAGATTATCGCAGAAAAAAATCGGTCTGTTGTAGATGTTCTAGGAATGTTTGGCAATGTGGATGTCCGCTTAATAGCCAAGCAATATTTAGACTATACCAATGACACGACGCATGTAGGAGAATTGATAGAACGGTGCAAGCTGATGAGCTACAGCCAGCTGTCAGCGCCCAAACAGCAGCCTTTCCTGAACGACAATTTTGTTCTTGCAGACATCTCGTTTATTAACACAAAGAGATATTTGTTTGACGATGGCTTAATTAGTGTAAATCACATTGAGCAGCAGGATAAAAAGGTTAAACGAACCGAAATGATGGTAAAGATGATTTTGTCTTAAAAATAGTATGCCTCCCAGCTTAACCTTTTCTCTTGTCTGCAGGTAACCTCGCTTGACCCTCTAACATGGAACACAGCGAATGCGACTGATAGATGGCCATCCTTCATTGCTATTGTAAAAGAAATAGCACGCAGGTGGGATTATATAAACTAGTTGCTTTGTTGTCGACGCAAATGCCACACACACACACGTGAGCCCATTTTTTAAATAAAATCATCTCCCCCCCCCTTTAGTATAAAGAAGGCCTAATTTTTGTGTTAATATATAATATACATCATTTGCATTACTTTTTTTAATACGCTCTTCTTCTTTTTCTTTTCTGCCATCTGCCATCTTCCATCTTCTCTTTTCTTCTTTTGTCTTTCCTATTATACAACTACATAGCATGTCCTCAGAAACTGCTGCGCCAAGGAAACGAAACAACTCCCTCATACCTTTGGAATTCAGAAATGACACCAGCGATGGCGGCATGGAAAGAGCTGCGCTAGCCACAGTTTTTGGCGTGCGAGAGTACACAGAGTCAAAGATCTTTTGGAATACAGACGACGAACCTGTCCAAGATTTCACAGCAGCGACAGCAACAACAACAACAACAACAGGCACCTTGCAAAGAGATTCAAGTAAGAAGAGTTACACCAGTGGTAGTACAAGTATGCTGCAAGCATCACCACTGCTATCTCCACCAGCACGTTCTCCGCCTCATCACTATCACCAGCAGAATCACTCCTTACCCAGAATCCCGATTGTAAGCGAGTTTGATGACATATGGTCAGACACCCGCTTTACAGCAGCAAAGGAGCCTGCTGCTGAATCCATCAAAATCCAAGTTGAAGATGTTGACATCAACCCGTTTCAATTATCGTCCCCCACCGATTTATCAGATTTCCCTCTGTCTATCTTTGATTTAATTGAATCCGACGAAAACCCAAACCTCATTTTATGGGGTGTCGAAGCCAAACAGCAGACTACCATGCCATCCACTGCGCCATCGAATCTAGACGATAAGGACGCTTTAAAGCTAAATAATCGCAATAAAAAGAGATCCAGATGGTCTGCGCAACAGCTGATTCCTGCGAAATTGAAAAAGAGGCTTTCTTCAGAACTGCCAAATCGTGTGTCTGGACAACCACTATCACCAGCACTACCAGCATTACTACCACCACCATCACCACCTCCGTCACAGCAACAAGCAGAGGAGGGTCGAGTGATTGAAGCAGCAACCATTGAGAAATTAATTGAAAAACTGACGATTTCGCTAGGTAAAGCGCACGTAGCAAACATTGTATACAGCTGTGATCAACTAATTGTCTGTACAGACTATACTTTTATGACAGACTTCTTTTTGATTTATCGCGTCTTCATGACCCCATTACAGCTTTGTAAATTCCTGATTTTGAGATTCAGATGGAGCCTGGAGAAAAACGAAGCAAGCCGATGTATAGTGAGAATAAGGTAAAAATAGGCACAGCATGTACATGATACATATAGCATATAACAAACATGCAGATATTCTAATACAGACTAACAGAACATTCGTTGTCATGAGACATTGGCTCCTCAATTACTTTCTTCGTGATTTCGTTCCAAGCAAGGAGCTTCGCGTCGTATTGACAGATTTCCTAAATGCAATGCCATTTCATCCCTTAATTAAGCAATCACCGAGGGATCAACGCATAATTAAAGGCTTGAAGCGAGTCGTGAGAAGACTGAAAAAGATCTATTATGTCTCCAAGTCATCCACAAGAGTTCAAGTCATTGGCCCTCCGCCTCCTACCTACGAACAGCAAGTAGTGAAGCAAATGGTAAAAGAACAGTTGACTTCCCCAGGCACAATCCGTCAAAAGACAATGAATATAGTAAACGGCGTTCACCTGGACGCTCGTCATAGTAACAATACGGCGATCAGAAACAAACATGCTACCGCACCTGATGTGGTTGTCATTGGCAACTATCCCTCAACCTCCACGAAATCGCACTCCTTTATCGAGCAACGTCGTCGCCGTGGGTCCTCTGTATCGTCAGTTGCTAATAAATTTTCAAATCTGAATGGATCATCCCTGCCAAATAGCCTGTACAATCTTCACGAAAACACGAGCCACAGTGCGTCTCTGGAGTGGATAAACATACAACAGCAACAGCAACAGCAACAGCAACAGCAACAGCAACAGCAACAGCAACAGCAACAACAGCAGCAACTAAACAATAGCAAAAGTCAAGATTTCTACAAAAGCAATTGTTCTGACAACTCACTTGAGAGTGCTATTAGCCCAGGTACATCTGATGATGAGTTTGACTATGATGAAGAGGAGGAGGAAGAGGAGGAGGAGGATGATGATGATAATGATGATGGGAATGACATGGCTCCATCTCCCAAAAGTTATCATAGTAAAGAATTAGCTGTACCGCCTCCAGTGTTGTATGAAAAGGCAGTGTCTGCTTCACCATCTCCACCGGCTGCTCTGGATAGCAGCAACGAACTGGCGGAAAAGCTCGAAGTGCTTCGTCAGCAGCAAGAACAAGAGGAAGACGATCGACAGCAAGCAGAGCTGTTTCTTTCGACATACAAAACGAATCCATCTGGTGCAACGGCTGCCATGCTATGCAATCCCACTTCAAATTACGATGCTCGCACAAGATCATTCTATAGTGCACAGCTTGCTATTCTATCCGCCAGCTCCACACCCGACATCTACCACCCTAATACCAGTACACATTACTCCAAGGAAAATGAGCAAGAAAAGAAGGAGGAGAGGGAGGAAGAAGAAAACCATACAAATAGCCACAGCAATAATCACTTGAATTCTTTTACTTCGTACAATTCCATGGCATATCCTTCAGTAACTGACTCAGAAGTCGTTACTCCATCCTGTGCGATTTCAGGAGATATTACTGCGTTGGTTCCGAGATCCCGTTTCAGTAATAACAACTTACAGCAGCAGCAGCAGCAACAGCAAAGCAAACGGGTCAGCAAGACATTGGTTTACATAGACCCTAAATCAAAGCCATTGCCACCCTTGTACCATGATGACAACGAGAATTCCATGACCTCATCTTCATCAATCGCATCTTCCTCTTATGCGGCTACAAAGACGAAAAAGAAAAAACCACACAGAGAAAAAGATGAATCCTGGAGATACTCCACTGGCAGCAATAGGCAGCAACAACAACAACAGCAGGAACAGCCGCACTACCAGCTGCAGAATCAAGTACAGCCAGCCCTGCACGCACCAAAATCGAGAATATTCGAGATTGATATTGATAAACACAACAACGGCTTTTTGTCTAACACACCACCGTCTATCCCAATCCCAAGTACGGTTCCTGCAACATACAGATCTATTGTTTTGAGCTATTCGACATCATTAATGGCACAACAATTCTGTTTGATTGAAAAGGCTATTCTGCTGGACATCGACTGGGAAGAGCTAGTGGATTGCAGGTGGACCAAAATGTCGGTGACAAAGCTTTATCAACCACAGAATATGGAAGGTTTGGACCATGATGTTGTCAATGCCATGTCCTTTGATCAGTATCCCCAAGGTATTTATTCTCGTACAAAACGAATGAAACAGCAACACGAGAGAAACAACGACACGGTCGAAAGAGGCATAGAAAAGGCCATTAATCGGTTCAACGCTGTTTGTCAGTGGGTTTCTAGTGAGATTGTTCAGACCAAACAGCTGGATCAGCGCGTCAAATTGATTGAAAAGTTTATTCGACTAGCAAAGGTATGCTTATATACATGTATAAATATATATATTGCGAAATAATGCTAACTTGTGCTGATTCTCTTGTGGTGTAAATTAGAAATGTAAATTATACTGTAACTTTTCAACTCTGATACAAATCTTACTTGGCTTACAATCCTCCTCGGTGTCAAGACTAGAAAAGACATGGCCTCTAGTTAATAAACGAGAAATGAAGACACTGCAAGAGCTTTCTACATTTACATCACCCACCAAAAACTGGAAACACATTCGTGACAGTATGAGCCAAGTAGCAGAAGAATACGGGGAGTCGCCAACGGAGGTCCAAGTCGAGGTAGACACCAACGCCATATTTCGAAAACGAAATTCCAAGACATCAGTTACCATCAAGTTGCCGTTTGGCGGATGCATCCCTTTCCTGGGTATCTACCTGTCAGACCTCGTCTTCAATGCAGAACTGCCATCCTATTTACCCTCATCAAACAACAACATTGAAAAGAAACAACAGGGCCGTATTGACGCTGTTCTCAGCCAGCCCCTAGTACATTTCAGAAAGCATCGGATCACAGCAACCGTGATAAAGCGCGTGTTGGTGTTCCAAAACCTGGCAAAAAGATACTCTTTTGAAGAGTCGAGCGATTTGCTGCTGTTCAATACCTGCTTCCAAGTTGCCTCTTTGGATACAGATGCTCTTCAAAAATCAAGTTATGAGATAGAGCCGCATCCTTTGTACAATTAATTTTTTTATTATTAAATAAACCGTTATTCTGCGTATTGAAACAAGCTGGATGATTGCGATTTCAGCTTCTTCAGTTTCGATTCCTTTCCGTTTGATTTGTTGAATAGTTCACCTAGACTGCCAGCCAATTTCGGCTTTCCGGCCGATTCATTTTGCTGCTTTTGTTGAAGCGAACCGAACCCAACACGCGGGCCTCCAGTATCTGATGATGTGCCATTCAAAGCACTGCTCGTTTCTGCAATCAGTCTTTTGAAACGCTCCAATGTTCCCGGTGAGCCGTACAACGAAGTGTCTTTGCGTACGTTAATCGGTGATTTCATGTTTTCAATATGGAAGTCAACATCTTCATCATCTGCACTAGTGATACGAATGCTGCTTGCGAGACCACCTCCTACTGTAGCTTCTGTAGGCCTTAATGGAGAAGTCATGGTATCAAATTCATCCTAGTAGCATGCAAAAGATCAGCACTAGAAATCGGAATCGAACAAGTAAACTTACTACGATAAGGAGCTCCTCATCATCAGAAACATCCTTCATCTCTTGGTCTTTGTCGTCTTCTTCATCTTCTTCATCCTCTTCATCCTCTTCAATAATCACTCGCCTAGTAGATACAATAGGCGTGCTCTTTTCATATTCATCGTCGTACTGTTGATTGTCTTGTGGCTCATCTTCTTCGGCTTCTCCTTCGCTCTCACTAAAAACGGAGATAGCTACTTCATCAGTCATGGCTTGCGCTGCCTTTGCAAATGCTGCAGTTTTAGGATCGCTTACTGTCATTGAAAAGGACAATCAATAAAACTGTTTACCATGTCATTATTAAAATAACTTACACATGTTTTCCAGAATATCTCCACCCTTTTTCCTCAAAAGTTTACGTCTTCTAGCAGCAGCAGCTCTACGAATAGCCACTAGATCATTATCCTCTTCGTCGTATAAATCGATATCGTCCAACATGAGCCCGGCTTCAACTGCTGCCTTTTGTTTTCGCAGATTACCACTTGTAATGTCAGTAATCAAACGTTGGATCATGTTGCTGTCCGTCTCTTTATCTTGAAGGCTATGTGAATAGGGTTTTATACTTTTTAAATATCATGTGCGGGAAACCAACCGACTTTAAAGCTTACTTGTATGCCTCTCGTAACGCTGTTTCATCAATATGCTCATTATTGTCTTCTACCAGCAAATCGTCTTTTTCGAATTCATCCAAATTCTCTCCTGTTTCTCCGTCTGATCCTCCAGCGCCAAAGAACTCGTCTTCCTCTTCCTCGGCTTCTTCTTCCAGATATTCAAGCTTCTCTCTAGGACCCTTGGGAGCCACTGATACAAGCTGTTTCACTGCAGCTGGTAGTGGTGTGGGCGCTTGTCTTGGCGTCGGCTGATCAACGTCCATAGCATCTTCTTGCTCCTCAGCATCGTCATTGGTCTGCCCCTCGATGCTGCTAGGCTCCTTTTCTTTGCGTCTAACAAGTCTACTGAGGGTTTTGCTTTCATCTCGTTCTGCAGCTTCCTCAGCAGCCATTGTTTCCTAGTGGGAAAAAAAAATGGGTCAATTTTCAACCTTTTTTTTTTTTTTTTTTTTTTTTTTTTTTTAAAAATTTTTTTTTTTTTTTTTAGAGACAACATGTGTATACCTTTGCTTTGAAAAAGTTTGAAATGGAGTGTTCAGGTACAGGTTTTGCAGAAACTTTCTTTTTTTTGGACGTTTGCACTACCTCATCGTCGTCGTCGTCAAAGATGGTAGATTTCTTGACCTTTTTACCCTTCCAGCGCTTGAAAGCCATTGCTGCCATATCGTCTTCATCATCGTCGTCATCGTCGTCATCGTCGTCTTCTTGATCTGATGCATTTTTCCTTTTATGAGTATGATTTGGTTTTGGTTCATCCTCAGCATCCTGGACAAGGAATTCATCTTCATCTTCAGAGCCTGATAGCTCATTCAGGATATCGTCCAGTGGATCTGTTTCCCCTCCTTCTTGATCTTCAAAATCGCCATCTTCCTCGTCCTTGTCCTCGTCATCATCGTCCTCCCCATTGTTAGGGTAGCTCACTTTTTTCTTTTCAAAATGTCGGCTGATTTGGTCATTAATCATCATGGCATCCTTTTCCTTTTCAATCAATCGTCTGGCTCTTTCTGTAGCAGAGGCGTAATGACCACGAGCCTTTGCTGCCTGCTCCATTCTGATGCGATAATCATAACCTTCGTTTGAAATACGATGCAGCATGAACCTATTGTGATCGCGAAGAGCGGTTGAAGCATGTCTGACAGGAGAGATGGTTACTGGGGCTCTAGGACGCTCAGGCGAGAGCATAGCTGCCTGTGTTGCAGCCGCAATTTTCTTTGGGTTGCCTGTGATCTCGATATCACTGTCGCTATCGTCATTTACACCGCTTAATTCAAAATTGAACGTGGGGCGAGATGACGGGTGGGATGAGGGAGGAGCATATGTCTTTGGCGCTTTGTGAGTGATAATTACATCTTGGTGCTGTACCTGTTGCTCGCGGTCGTCTCTACGTTTTGCCAAGTCATCAAACGATTTATAATTATATACAGGTTTCAGTAAAACTTTGGCTGCTCTTCTTTGGCGCTCAGCGTCGCGGTACATTTCGATCTCTTCTTTCTTTGACAGCTTTCTCTCGTCTTCGCTACTTGAGCTCGACGTAGCATCCAAAATTTCAGTCGTACGTATCAGTTGCTCTCCATTTTCATCCAATCTAATCTCATTGGACGCCTTCTTTCGGGTCTTCCTGCCACTAGACTTCTTTTTGGATTTTGCCTCATCTTCACTGCTTTCAGACTCTTGAGCGAATTTTTGCAAAAGCCTATCAAAATTCTTGCTGCGTGTCTTTTGCTCTGCTTCCAGAGCGTCATCTTTGACAGCCTTCTTCTTGCCCTTGTCTCGTCTCTTTTTCTTTTCTCTCGGCTTTTTGGTCTTTTTCGACTTGCTGCTGGCCTCATCGTCATCCATGTTGCTATCCTCTGTTGCTGGTTTCAACGGGAAATTGGCAAACTGAAATCTGTCTATTTCTGCATTCAGTTTGTCCAGATCGATTCCTGCTTCTGCTGTGAGCGACGCTGATTCCATATCCGAATCTGATTCATCGTCCAAAATCCTGGTATCCATCCTTCTGCTGCTTGAATCATATGACAGAATGTTCTTCAGGTGAGACGGGATGTTCATATTGGAATACGGGTTATCAGCCAGTGAACTCGACCCCAGATCGTCGTCATCGTCGTCATCTGTTTCCACTTCGTTTGGTGCTGTTGCCAGGTACGTGGGCTTTTCAAACAAGGGTCTTTCATCCTCGCTGTCTTCTACATTAGTCTTCGGATTAACATCCATATTCTTGTCGTACTTGGTTATATCCAGATGAAAAAAGAAATAGAGTAAAAAAAGAAAAAAAAAAAAAAATCGCGTCAGAGTTTCAACTTTGAGCGCGTTCTACGGCATAGCGGTGACTCCCTGTTCCTTCAGTCTCCAGCAGAATTTCTGCATAACAGGTATTGGCACTTTTTATTTCACATGCATGAGCACAATCATGACAATTTTATTTGTTGTTCTGATTAGCTTTACTGTGAATCTATTAGGATGAGCCTAGGCGAATGAAATGATCGTTCTTTTTTGATACAATACATTTCAGCACATATTTAAATGTACAACAGAGAATATTTTTGATTTCATCAAGAGTGTTTCTGAAATAATAAAGTGGCGATAAAGAAGCGGTTGCCTCTCTGCATTTGGGGGATGAGTTGCATCACAAGTCCAAGGGAAACCAACAAATTTGATGTACAGTAAATAAAGACAATTTATGGTTAACGATTAGATGTCAAAAGAAATTCTAAAATTGATTCAATCAGATTTGATAGTCTTTACCACAAGATTCCACACGTCTCAGTCTGTATCGTAAACGCTCCAATCTTGCAGTATTGAGGGTGTATACAAGGTACTAATAAAGAAAAAGAAATCCCAATAGAATATAAAGAAATGAGCACAGCAGACGATTGTATTTGATAATAAAAACTAAAAAATTTACCAGATACAAAACTATGGATTTCATTGAATGATAAGAGGTTGTTTGTTGATGAAGAATAAATTTACAAAAATCAAACTACGAGTGCATGTTACATTAATTGGCAAACAAGATTATAATACAGTAATTGTCAGAGTAAGAACCATCTTTATAAATAATCACTTAGTCATTATGAATGTAAACGAGCGGGCGCTACGGTGAAAATCAAGTGTATATGCTGTGTCCTTAAGAGTTGTAATAGCAACCGTTCCTGATTGAACCCAAGGTTAAATACCACCAATTATTCTACAAATAATTTTGTTATAATTACAAACAATCTTCTTGGTCTAATCAAGCGACTTTTTGAAGTAAAGAATAAACTTCTTTGCCTTGTGGCCTAGCTAGAGAAAGTTTGTTCATTTTAAAAAGTTAGCTTCTTTGTTTTTATTCAGGAAAACGACTTTTTCATAGTACTAGCAAAGACACATTTGGCAAAACTTTTATTTAAGCTTGCTAAGAAACTTTGCAGTGCTAATACGAACCACTTGTAGCACTGCTTATATGTATACCATTTTGCATTTTCCTAAAATAAATTGACTTTATCTAACTCTTTATGTACACCGATTCATCAGTCTTGGTATCTAAAGTAGTTTCAGACAATACTTTTAAAAGAGATTTCTATTCTTTGTTTCTATTAAAAAAAAAAAAAAAAAAAAAGAAAAAGTCTGCGTTCATTACAATGATTATAGAACAATTAATAACAACATTAATATACGGCAAGAAGCGGTATTTCCCATTGTTGTTCTGCAAGAAATGCGATTTGCTCTTGACAGTTTATTCCAGAGCAAAGTGCAATTTCAAATGGAGAGGAAGGTGTTGATAGAAAGATAAAAGTTGAAAAAGAAAAGTTTTGAGTGACAGAAGCTTTGCAGGAGAGTTTGTCATGTAATCGACAATACGGTATCAATGTCAATTTCATAGTGGCCCCTCCTCAGTCAATGAAACCATTGGTTGTTTGTTGGAAAAAAGCGGTCTTGGTGACGTACAAAGTACAATGAAGCTCTTTCTCGCTCTCTCTCTCTCTCTCTCTGGCTCTTTCTTTCCTCCCTCCAATTTTTGTTGACAAATCCTTTTTTAATCCCTCCCCAGTTTCCGAACACTTGGTTACAATATATAATAGAATATTATATTTTTTTATATATTCCATCAATTGTTTAACATGGCAACGAAAGAGGATAGATATCCCAAGGATTACAAGTCGTTTCCTAATGATAGACCGATATCCTCTTCTCAAGGCAGCAACAGCAACAATAGCAGCGGTAGCAATAGCGGCAAGCATCAGCATCAGCAGCAGCAGCAGCACCAGTATTCTGATTTTAGAGACAATCTCAAAAGCACTATTAGTCGACACATGAAAGGATTCCGAGCTACGAATGTCATCACCTACCAGCGATTCAGGGATAAATCGACTTGGCAGAGACCAGGCGAGTTTGCTGAACTAGTTGCAACGGATGACGAAGACCGATTTACAGCAGATCCAAAAGAAGCCTGGCCTATTATGAAGGATATGAACATTGACATACCAATTAAAGAATTAACCAAGCAGCACCGCGTAGTTGACCGTAACTGGACAGTTCCCATTTCCAGTAAGAAATTCAAGCAACCCGAGCCAGTCTATCCACAAAGCACTGGTGTTAAATTGAGAAAAATTGAAGATATCATGAACGAGTACAGCAAAAAGGCACCACCGCAAGCGACAACACCAACGTTATCATTGTCGGCGCCGTCGAATACAGCCAAGTCATTGTCGTCAAGTGCAAATCCAACACCACGCGTTGCAGACAAGCACCAGGGTCCGCTTCAGCTGATTCCCGATAAAATCAAAGGTGTTTTGCAAAATTTAACCGACACAAGACGAAAACCAGCTGCTGCCCCTCTTAAAAACCACGGCACCTTGTCCTCAATTAGCACACTTCGTAAATCATCGACATCGAAATCATCTGCCGTTAGTCCTCAAGATTCAAAACCCAAAAAACAGCCTGCGTCTGCTACTAAACCAACATATCCCCAAACTCGTCCTCGGGTTTCCTCGAAAACGATACCGACGGAAAAAGTAGTTCAAATTGGTAATATACCAGTAAGTTGTTGTAGAATGCGTCTATTGGTGCGTGATCAATTAACCTGTTTGCGAAGGATCTTATGGAAGCTCGAAAATACCTCTTGGGCCATGACGAAGTCGAATTTCGAAGCTTATCAAGTTTACAAGAGTAAGTTTGTTGTAA